>OY804258.1:72938991-73086661 GCA_963680825.1 Meiosimyza decipiens | reverse complement strand
GTGCACAATTGTCAGTGTCTGTTTTGTAGTTGAGTCTTTGTTGTGTAGGTGTGTTTGTTATATGCAACATCTCGAGTGTAAATCTGCGCTTGTAATTGTTCTCTTGCTGTAAAATTTTTATTTCGTCAAAATTAGGAGTATGTTTGGTTAGTTTACAGTGGGCAGCGAGTGCGGTTTTTTGTTCTAGGGTGTCAAGTGTTTTTAGGTCAGATTTCTATTCCCAAGTATACCAGTGGACTTCGCTATAAGTACTATCGACAAAAAATGGACAATAATTCAACAGCATACAAATATGACAAAAAAACCTTTTTATGGACGTACTAAAATTTTGCATAAAAGACAATAGATACTTTAAATATAATGACAAAATTTACAAACAGCTAAAAGGTATGCCTATGGGTCAATTCACAGCATCCCCGGTCGTAGCTGACATTGTTATGGAAGAGTTGTTGGACAAATGCCTAGAAGAACTTGACGAAACACCCCGACTGATTACAAAATATGTAGATGACTTATTTGCTACAGTTAAAAAAGACAAAATAGATGGAACATTAAATACATTAAATTCATTTCACAGACGGATAAAATTTACTTTAGAAAAAGAAAATGACGAAAAACTGCCGTACTTAGACACACTTATTATAAGAAACAACAATATAATTAAGACTGACTGGTATCAAAAACCTATGGCAACTGGACGCTTACTAAACTTTTATTCAAAACATCCAAAAAATACGACGAATTTTCAATATAAGTGACGAAATTTTCCATAAAGACAATAAGAAAAAAGTTCAAATAATACTTAGAGACAATGGATTCCCAGAATTGACTACAAGAAACCTTATGAAAAACCATAAAAAACAGAATTTTAACTCCCCTAGCATAGTCAAAGACGGACCAAAGATTTACAAATCGCTAACATACTTGCCGGGTTTTTCCGAAAAATTAAAAAAGTCAGATATTTATAATAAAGAAAAATATAGAATAGCATACAAGACAAATAACACACTAAATCGACTATACAGCAAGACGAAATGCAAAATAGATGACCGCGACAAATCGAATTTGATTTATCAAATATCGTGCAAAGGAGACGGATCCAACATATGCAACAAAGTATATGTTGGAACAACAAAATTAAAATTACGGACAAGAACAGCTGGGCATAAATCTGACCTAAAAACACTTGACACCCTAGAACAAAAAACCGCACTCGCTGCCCACTGTAAACTAACCAAACATACTCCTAATTTTGACGAAATAAAAATTTTACAGCAAGAGAACAATTACAAGCGCAGATTTACACTCGAGATGTTGCATATAACAAACACACCTACACAACAAAGACTCAACTACAAAACAACCACTGACAATTGTGTACACATTTATAGACATCTAATAAAAACAAAAAAGCTCTAAAACAAAACATTAGACAGCTGATCAATACAAAGTTACTGGAGACGAAAACATTAGACTACCGAAGGGCTTAAAAGAACGTGCAATATTTTTGTGCAATGTTTTTTATGTCCCTTTTGAAGTTTTTTCGTGTTTTTTGTGTTTTTCAGTCACTTATGTTTTTTAAATGTTGTGATTAAAATGTTTTGTTTTTATGCAGTTTTGTTAATTTGTTAAAATATGTAAGTTTTTTAATATGGTGTTTGTTAAGAAATTACGTCTATAAGTTATATACTATTTTTTAGAGTCCCTGAAGATGACATCCAATGGACGTCGAAATATTGGACGATTAAAATAAATTACAAAAAATTTTAAAAGATCATTCTTTTTAATTATTTTGGACCTAAAGCCCAATTATCAAAACAGATTTATCAATAAAAGGTCACTAAATCCAACTTAAAAGTAAAAATGTTTTATGTTCGTAAGGTTTTGTCTTCAAATTTTTGATTAAAATTGTTTAAAATTAAACATCTGTAATAATTGTATTTCACTGTATATTATGGGAAGCAATACTTTCTTTGGATTAAACGAAATCCATTTTGAATTTATGAATATTTTATTAATTTCTATATTTTTTCTAACAATATCATAGATAAATCTACTTTATATATGGAATATAATCAAGATAGAAGTTGGTGATATGTTTCTTAGAGCTCTATTTCGACATTTTCGACCCACTTTTCTTCCTTTAAGGGCGGTACTTAATATGTGATCAGCTCCTTACCAAGTTGGACTGTTTCTCATTCGTGTGGTTTGCTTTCTACTATTATTATGGATTTGTTTTCTATTTGGTGAACTCTGTTCTTTCTGTTGAATATAAGTTCATAAGTATCCATTCCAAATATTTTTTCAATTATTCGATCTCATTTCTTTAACATGCTTTCTCCACACTTACAGGAAAACTGGTAAAAATTAATGACAGTTATATAAGAACTTGTTATCGCAACGTACTGGTTAAAATACAAAATGTTTGTTGATATAATTTTTAAACTTACATCGTTTTGAAAGAAACCGCAATCTTAGGCATGAAATAAATTAGGACTCTGAAACATTTTTTGGTATGATGATACATAAATATTTAAATTTCTCAAGCAATTCCCCCAATCGCCCAGTAATATCCCAAACAAAAAGGAAATTTCCACAAGCCTTATTTCACAACGTACGCCAGCATTGTTTTGTATGAATGCATGTCAGAGAATGCGTGTGACTCATACAAAACAATGCTGCCGTACGTTGTGAAATAATATTTGTGGACATTTTCTTTTTGTTTGGGATATTATTAGGCGATTGGGGGAATCGCTTGAGAAATTTTAATAATTATGTATCATCATACCAAAAAATGTTTCGGAGTCCTAATTTATTTTATGCCTAAGATTGCGGTTTCTTTCAAAACGATGAAATTTTAAAAATAATATCAACAAACATTTTGTCTTTTAACCAGTACGTTGCAATAACAAGTTCTTATATAACTACCATTAATTTTTGCCAGTTTTTTTGTAAATGTGGAGAAAGCATGTTAAAGAAATGAGATCGAATAATTGAAAAAATATTTGGAATGGACACTTATGAACTTATATTCAACAGAAAGAACAGAATTCACCAAAAAAAGAAAACAAGTCCATAATAATAGTAGAAAGCGAACCTCACGAATGAGAAACAGTCCAATTTGGTGAGGAGCTGATCACATATTAAGTACCGCCCCTAAAGGCAGAAGAGTGGGTCAAAAATGTTGACATAGAGCTCTAACTAATATATCAACAACTTCTATCTTGATTATATTCCAGATATAAAGTAGATTTGTTTATAGTATTGTTAAAAAATATAGAAACTAATAAAAAATTCATAGATTCAAAATGAAATCCAAAGAAAGTATTGCTTCCCATAATCTGCAGTGAAATGCAATTATTACAGACGTTCATTTTAAAACAATTTTAATCAAAAATTTGAAGACAAAACCTAACGAATATAAAACATTTTTACTTTTAGTATAGTCTTACTTAGATTTTCAATATTTCATTAAGTTTTTATCGGTCAAACTAGACCAGAGTATATTAAGAACAATTAATTGTTCTAATTTTTCAAAAAAAAATCATTTTTTTGACTTTAAATAATTAAATCATGAAACTTCAATATATTTTTCTATAATTCTATGAAAGACTATCATTATGTTTGGAATTTTAAAATTATTTAAGCCAAACAGAATATTTAATCAGGCTAAGGTTTATGTACGAGTAAGTGTTTCGGCTAAAGTCAAAGATTATATTCAAATTTTTTGCTTTAAGTTTTACTTAACTTAAAAAAGACATTACAAGTAAAGCTTTTGCATTCTTCTAACTCATTATGTTTTTGTTGTTTTCAAGCGATCTTGTTGAAAGCCGTCATAATAACTTGCATTTTGGGAAAACTTTGCTGATTTCTAACAATTTCCGGCGTTTCGTTTATGATTTTTTCCGTATGGGCAACATCTTAACGTTGTGGTGAAAACACAATTACAATGCTTTTTGAAACTTGCCAAACAAGATATATAATTTTTTGATCCTTAAAAATCATTATTATTATTTGCGTGGGTATAATAGTGTTCTTTTGATTCCATTTTCTTCATAAAAAACTAAGAAAAAGATGAAGAATTATAAAGAAGTTTAAAGAAAATGTGAGGTTATTTTAGACTTGGTCCCATACAAATGTGAGGTTACGCCAGAGCTGGTCCCCAATATGTTAGTGAAATTAACTGATTTTTGCAACCGTGCAAAAGGTGAAAATTTAATTAATTTTTCAGTATGGTGAAAAAACTGACAGCTGACTTTGTAGTCCAACTAAAATTGACATTTCAAAATAAAATCGCAAAAGTTGACGTGAGTAAGTAATTCTAGAAGTAAAAGCTTTTTCAATGCATATATTTCTTCTTAAACTCCAGCTTGAGGCAAATAATTAGAATTTGGTGGCCCCGCGAGTTACGTCCCCTCACTAAATAACAATGCAAAAAATTCTTAATGTAAACAGAAACTGTCTGCAATAGCGTTATCATTTAATTTCGCTATTGCACAAACAGAGGGTTTCAAATTCAGTTGAAGTCCCAAATGCAAATTATGCTGAGTAACATATTCTGCATTTCAAGGCCAACTGAATTTGAACGCCAAATGTAGCTTAAGGTAGAATAAGAAAAATTATAAAAGTTAGTCTTAAGATTCAACCAGAAAATAAATAACTCTTTTAAGCTGAAGCTTAACCGTGTTTATTATTAAATAAACATAATTCGCGCGAACCAATAATAAATCACCTACGAATATCACCAAGAAAACCGAGGACTTCGAAGCCAAATGCACAAAGTTCAATAGTAAATTGCAAACAGTGCAAAAATTATCACAACTAGCCAATGTTATTGCATCACTGGATGATGGCAGCAGAAAATTTGCTAATGATGATGAGGATGAAGATGATGATGACATACCCAAGAAAATGAAGTCACTAAAAAACGTAATGGAAAGTCTAACATTCTTACAAATTCAGCGGTGGAGACACCAGCCAAACGTTTAGCAGTAATTTCAAAGGATAACAAGAGCTATATTTTATTAAAGAAAAGTGTATGAAAGTTACGTGAAGCCTACAATGAAATTTGTGATAATATGAAACAGCAACAACAGCTGCAAAACGAACAACAAACTCCACCACTTGCTATCAGTGTGCAGACACAATTCCAAAATTATTCTGAACGTATTTGAAATAATGTAAATTGAAAACGAT
Organism: Meiosimyza decipiens; assembly: GCA_963680825.1. Lineage (NCBI taxonomy): Eukaryota > Metazoa > Arthropoda > Insecta > Diptera > Lauxaniidae > Meiosimyza > Meiosimyza decipiens. The sequence goes on along the minus strand of OY804258.1, from coordinate 73,081,465 downwards.
GCATTTAAAGAAAAAGTGGCAGAGCTAACAAAGTTAGTGGATACGTTACGAGATGAGAAGCATGCGCTAGAGCAAGTAATAAGCGAGAACAAATCAAATGTACGGAGAACAGCAGAATGCTCCAAAGATTAACTGGTAATCAGTGGTCAGTTATTGCTGTTGGAAGCCAAGGAAGCTAGAGAAGGAAAAGAATGCAACGTATCGCCGCCAAAAGAGGAAAAATTTTTTCTAACCAGTGATAAAAAAACAAACAACGAGAAGCAACAACAACCAGTAAAGCCAGATGACGATGTTAAAGTAGATGAAGATACAGATAAACGAAATACTTTCGATAAGCAAATTCGCGAAGAATTAGCTGCCATTAATAATACAGCCGTGCAACGCGAAGAAGAGTTAATTATATACTAGGAGCGTTTTAAGGTGACGCGTATTGATAATTTAAAACTACGCCAGGAAATTCAAGAATTACAGCTTAAATCCAATCTTCAAACACAGACTCTGATTAAACGTATGCTGCCTTTTAGCGCTGTTGCTGTTGTAATCTTAGTATATTTTATAGTAACTTATTTTTAAGATTTTCTTTGCTTTTCATTGCAATAAAATTTCTCGTAAACTTATAAACATTACAACCAAGATGAAAACATTTAATATACATGGAAGTCATAAGTCATCTGGTCTATGAATTGGGTGCTTAGTAGTCAAAAAATAGTTTTCCACTTTTTTTCGATTTGAATAGACGAAACGAGTTGTTTACCTTTAACAGCTGTTTTCTCAAAATCTTGTGCGCAAAATTTAGTGGTGAAGTATTTTATGACATTTGTCAGATGAGTATGTAAAATTTTTTAGCTAAAAAGAATCTGCAAGTGATTTTTGCTTATTTAAAGTTCAAAACATCCGCAAATTTATTATTTTATTTTAATAATTTTCAGAATTTGTCTAATTTACGTTGATTTTTTCGACTATATAATAAAAATAATTTCTAAAATTCCCTAATTTGGACTAAAATGCTCTAAGTGGTAAAGTCAAGATTTTTATTAGTCACCATGGGTGGGTGAGTTTTTAAAAACAGCGACGCGACTGAATTTTTTTGCGTTAGTACTAGAATTCTGCCGAGAGCTTCATCTCTTTGGATACTCTTTGCTATAAGAAGATATCGAAATCAGCGAACTCCCGCAAGTAGCAATTGAACATTTAACGAATAAAGTAATATAAACTAATATACAGCACAAGTTTACATTAAACATTAATATCATCATTAAAGTACCCAAATCACACAACATTGGAACAACAGTTTATAAGAGTAAAATACAACAGCTTACAACAATTCACGATTATAGAAAACATCAAATTTATGCATTCAACAAGAACGCAGAAACAAACACCAGAACAGCATATTTCAACAAGGAAAACAAACAGCAAATCAACCTTGGACAACAAAAACTCCAAACAAAACAACACGTATCGTATAACACAAATTGGTATATTATTTGTATATAATTACATTTACAGTGAATTTTTTGAAAGTACACAATATTATAACAAATCCTTTAAATCGCAGTTAGCTTGTGTGTGCAACTTATTCAGTCAGCCCTCCCACTTATACAATCACCTTTGTTCACTAATGATCTAAAGCAAGTTGCTATAGTAAGGAATCCTTAAAAATTTTTTCTATAATAATTTTTAGTATAAAATCACTTGATAAAAGTATCTGAGAGGATCCACCAATTGAGAAACCCGCCAAATGGCTTAACATGTCTTGGCGATTTTGCTACATCTTCGAGCTTAAGTCTTCAAGATGAATCTACTAGTACGTCAGCGGCTACTTACAAAAAGTTACCTCTTCAATTTTTTACAGCAAACCTTAAATGCAAGTTTATTAAGCTTTGTGAGTTAGTAATAGTGTCGTTTGATACCAATGTATTAGAATATTGGGGAAAATAATTGTTTTGCTAAAATGTTATGTGTAATTCTAGTTTAGACGTATGAACATAAACTAGTGTTTTTTTGTGGAATTGTGTAGTGATACTTTCAAGCTGTTTAAACTGAAGATCTCGTGCAATAGAGAAGCAAATCAAAACCGTTTGTTGAATTTTAATTAACATCTGATTTATTTGTTAAAATATTCAAGTTAACGTACAAATAAAATGCTTAACAATTATTGTTACAAAATAACAAGAAAAATATGAAAATTACGATATAAAAACAAATAAACGAAATATTGCTCGACAAGCACCCAGGAATGAAATAATTTTTCAACTATGTCAGTTGCCGCTCTACTTAGGTAGTAAGTGCAACTCAACAGAATATTTGAACAATTTGTTTGCTATGTTACACTTAACTAAAAATGATAATGAAATTGAATTAATTTTAAGATGTTAAAGCTAAATTGGTAACTTAACTAAATGTTGGAATAGTTTAATTCCCAACATTCTCCTCCCCGTTAGGCGTATGTTCAACCAACCTCTAATTGATTACTGCGAATTTGTTGTTTTGTGGGCAAGGTAATGGTACTGGAGCACTTTAATGATCGGTTGCATTGTCTGTGACTGCATGATTGCAGCTGGAAATTTCAGTTTTGCCGCATTTGGCTTTAGGCATTGGATTTTTATTTAATTTCTTTACTAAGCCTTTGGATTACATTTCCTTACAGACTAGAATCACAATTGTTTGTTATAATAAAGAGTTATTTAAAAATAACATTGTACAAAAAATAAAAAATAAATTAAGACTGAATACTAATTGTTAAAAAGAATCTTTAGACATCGAAAAATCAAATTCATTATTAGACGACAGTTTATTGAATAATGAAAGTGCTTGATATTGGCTCATTCTGAGCATAATTAGATTTATGGTTCTTAATGAGAAACAAATCAAAATACGCAACGGTCTAGGCGGAATATAAAAATCAATTAATTTAACTAGTTCCGGACAGTCAATATTACTAAAAACTATGTCATAAATAAATATTAAGGACACAGCCTTCCGCCTCGACTCAAGGGTATTTATGCTCAAGCGCAGGCACCGAGAGTTGTTCAATAGCCTCGAATCACCAAAGTTCAAAGTATGTAATGAAAGTCTAGAAAAAGTTTTGTGAATTTGTTCAAGTCTAGCGCAATGATTTTCATAAAACAGATTATAAATAAAACAGGCATATCCCAATCTAGATCTTACAAATGCAAAATAAAGGCTCTTAATAGTATATGGATCAATAAAATCAGAACTATGTCTCGGTACAAAAGCCAAAATTGCATGAGCTGGTGGACCTAAAGAACGATTCACTCATCGATGGTGACACACCAGTCAGCTGCAGGACGAAGGTTTCAGGTAAGAACAATCTATTTACTTACGACGTCTCTAGTCCTTTTGTAGACATCCTAGAGGAGCACAAAGACGTCACAATCGAATACGGTCACACTTACCAGAAATATGCAGGCGCTAAATAATAGAAAAAAGCCATGGCATCAACCACCCCAGCATCAAGTTGACAGCGAAACTAATAGCAGAGCGATTTGTTTGGCCTAGCATGGACAAATTCGTGAAATGTTGTATCCCATGTCAGCGCAGTAGTAAGGATTTCTGAGCTTCTCAATATATACCAGAGTATTTATTCGCCTCTTAAAGGAATAAAATTAAGTCATGAGATGAAAATATTTAAGAAGTTTTTCAAAACTGTGAATTAAGGTGTTTACAAATACCAAAATTACTTAAAATTTTGAAATTATTAATCAAGGTCTTAACAACGTCTTGTGAGAGGTTCTTAAAACGTCTGTAATCATTAACTTTTTTAAGTGAACTAAGGTATTTATGAAGTCTTAAGAAGCATTCGAAAGATCTTCTTAAATCATTTATAAATATTTATGTATTAGAGAGTTGAAATATTTATCTAAGTCTTTAAATAATGTTTGATAAAAGTTTTTTAATAAATAAAATTTATTTTTTAACTTTAAAAGCTATAAATTTATTGAGCTCTTAAGTTTCTGAGTTTTTAAATTTTTCATAAGAGCCAATATAAGCTTCCACTCTTACGCGGATTTATAAAATACCTCTGTAAATATCACCATTTAATGAGGAGCTTCTTAAATCGGACTTTTATGAGATGATTTTCCAAAATGGCTGCTTATGGCTTAAATAACAGTTATTATTGTTGCTACACTACATAGTTTGTGCTCAGTGCATTATTAGACTGAAAATGGAGAATTCTAATATTTTAACCTATTATAGAAAATCGAAAAAAATGGTGCTTTCAGAAGGAAAGTAAAAAACAATGTGAGGAAAGCATTTATCGGTGTTTAGTGCATAAATTATTATTATCAAACGAAAGCCATAAATCAAACATAAACGAGATATCAGCGGTGGACGTTGTACATCAAGAGAAAGAGAATTGGTTACTTGAATTGGGTGATGATAGTGAAGACGATGAGGAGAATAATGATCATAATATTTCTGAGGACGACGATTTAGTTGACGAAGAAACACGAACGATTTTCCAGGAAAAGCTAAGAGACTGGACGCAGTACTTTGATATTGGAAGAAATTGTTTCAATAATTTATTGAAAATTTTAGCGAAACTCTGAAAATTTCATTACCCCAAGACAGCTGAACCATTATGCATATACCGTGGCGGATCTAGAATTTTCTTGAGGGGGGGTTTGACATTTTTTTGAATGAAAACAAACATTGATTGAATTTTTTCACGAGCAATATTTGTTTGATATTTGTTGGCATATAGGGCATTTCATTGTTTCATTGTTGGCATATGGGGCATTTCATGCATATAGGGCATATCGTGCATATGGGGCATTTCATGCATATGGGGCATATCGTGCAAATGCCCCATATGCCAACAATGGAAAAACAAAAATGAGATTTTGAAATTTGTTCATATTCGGCTTAATTGTACTTCTAGAAGGTGTTAGCACCTAATACTTTTTTATGAAAGCTTAGTTCGAAAGTTAAGGACTTTTAAAAACTAACGTGATATGAAGAATGAATTTTTCAGAAGCAGTTTTTCGAATTTAACAAATTTTCAATAGAATACTATGCATTGTGGTTGCTATAGAAAATTGACTGCTCTTTTCATTTATGAAATTAGATTTGAAATTTGAATTCTTTTCTTGTGGAAAATCGGAAGTGAACATTTCATCTCAGAACTTAAACTATTTGAAAATATTATATTTGTTGTATTTTCATTTGCGTTCAAAAATTATGGTTCTCAAACTTCTTCAATTCTTCAGAAGCCCATAACTAAGCAAATAAGCCTCATACCAAAAAAAAAAACTCTTCTGGCAAAATAGTTTGAAAACTTCACCTGAGCTGATATCGATTTCTATATAAAAAATTTCCCAAAACCAATCCATTCGATCTTCTGTCACTGTTGATCTGATCTGATTTCAATAGTTTTAACACAGAAAAACTTCGTCCTATTGTTGCCGAAGTTACTGGAATCGTGGAAAATATTTGCAGTAGAATTGTGATGCTTGGGAGAACGATTCCATTTTTTTACTTTTGATAATGGTCAATCCTTCCATTGCAGTCAAAGCGTATTTAAAATCGGTTTTACAAGAATACGGATGCCACAATTGAATTTCGAATTAAAGATTCATCTTACTGCAATTTAAATCACTTTCGTAAGTGAGAGCAATCTCCACGATTTTGTCAACTGGCACATTCGAGTGATTTACCGCTGTTAAACCTTCTAAGGGTAAAATGCTCAAAAATTTACACTGGAATATGATCCAAATAAAGGTAGTATAGTAAAAATAATATAAATAAAATAAAACTAGTAAAGGTGTTATCTTTGGCCAGGCCGAAACTTACATACCCTACACTGCATTAAAATTACCTTTTAAATAAATGTAAAAAATACGTTGACGAGGTTAAATAAGTCGAAAAAAATCAATAATATGGAAACCATGACATTAAGTTGAAAGAAATTGAAAAATTCGAAAAAATATGGAAATTGTTGAAAAATATTGAAACAATTCAAAATCGATGAAAAAGTAGCATATATGAATATGTTGAAATATTCCAAACCCACTTCTCCAATTCCGCCTAGATGCAGAAACGGAATGCCAAAGAAATGAAAGAGTTATTCAAAAATCAATTGCAAGAGGTAATTTCCATATTTTCTTGTATTCCCGTATATAGGCTATTCACTACACACATCTGTAATTTAATTCGTTAACTAACTAAATGGGTTTTTTAAACAGTTTTTTTAAATTATTTTGTTGAAAAAAATTAGTTTTTTGATTTTATAAAATGATAATGTGTATCTACCAAAAATGTATAGAGTTTGAGTTATAATAAGAAACACAATAAGGGACAAATCTGCACCGTTCTCAAAAGTCCAAGCCTAAATTTAATAGTACTTTTGGATTTATCATTTTTAGCATACAATTAAACATATAATACTGTAAAACATAATACCTTTAACAAATTAGTTCCTTATTCAATTAAAAAGTCAATAGCGTGTACACGGGAACGCATGTATGTATGAAAATTAGCTATTTTCATTGATTTTTGAATAACTTTTACATTTCTTGTCCGATTTGACAATCCTAAGCCTTAAAAATATGAAAAAGAAAAATTTTTGCAATTAACGATTTTTGGTTTTCTGAAACGTTCTTGTATCAAAATATTTTTCGGCAGATCACAGGATGGTGCTTCAGCCCCTATAGGCCCCCCTTGTATTAGCCACTGATGAAGGCTATTTTCCTAAATTTTGGAATCAATCTTTTATAAGTCATATTTTTAAGAAAGATTTAAAAATTATATTTTAGATTACAGGCCTATAGCCAAGTTATCATCAATCCCAAAGCTTTTTGAGCGAATTATTTATGATCAAGTAAAGGTGTGCTGTGGTGAAGTCATAACGACTGGTCAGCATGGTTTTGTTAATGTAAGATCTACCGTTTCCAACCTTCTTGATTTCACGTCTTTTGCTTTAAGTTCAATAGATTCTGGAGCGTAAGTAAACTGTATCTACACCGACCTTAGTAAAGCATTTGACAAATTACCACATAGCTTGATTTTGTTTAAATTAAAGAAACTAGGATTTCCTATAAGTTTTGTTAGATAGATTGAATCTTATTTATTTGACCGTTCTTATCGAATAAGTTTTCAAGAGGTGTTGTCTTCGTCTTATACAGCATTTTCAGGTACTCCGCAAGGCAGCCACCTGGGGCCGCTCCTGTATATTTTGGCTATGAATGATGTTACTAATATAATCAAAAACTCTCATCTGCTTATACATGCTAATGATATGAAAACTTACAGGACTTGCCATTCAGTCTGAACTGAAATCATTTAAAGTTTGGTATTTTAAAAATAGCTTACATTTAACGCCTGACAAATGCCAAACTATGATCTTATCTAGAAAGAAAAGTAATGTGGAATTTGATTTTATACTTAATGATAAGAAAATCTAGCCTGTCGATATTCTCTTTGAGCACTCGTAGAAAAAGCTTTTAACTGGGTCGCTTGCTGCGCCAGAGCTTCTTAGTTATATTCATTTTAACACCAATCGTAGGAGTAACCGTAACTCATATCAGATATTTTACCAACCAGTCAGTAGAACTAATTATATGGCTACAGCTCATTTTAATCGCATGACTTCTCTCATTAATAATTGCGATGTATATAATATTAGCTTGTCAAAAGGTCAACTCAAGCTAAGACTGAAAATAACTATAATTATTTTTGTAGCTTGATAGTTGTTGGCCTTTATGTTTGTGTTGTCCGAGCCCCACAGAATGATGGGTAAATTTTTTCTAACATTTATGCCTTAGACCATGTGAATAAATCCATACAATTACATTTATGCAATTACATGTAGGTGTGCAACCGTGAAATCTGTCACATGGTTTTTAAGATATGACGTCTTTTAGAATTTTGAACGATTTTTAAAAAAAAAATCAATTTTCTCAAAAAATGCCTCATAGCCCTAAGGAACTATTTATTTCCTTCACAACGATTTGCCACTTCTATCGAATTACCTAAACCCAAACCAATTTAACTCCAGTTAAGAAGGAAACAACGACTACAAAACAGAAGCGTGCACCTAAAACGATGGCTTGGGATTATATGTATAAGCAGCAAGCAGCTGAAGATTCAATGATAATATGTGTGTCGTCGTTCTAATAGATTCTATTCTAGTACAGCCTCGATACATCGTCTAAGCCTAGACGCACCAGCGACATCAACAGTGAAAAATACACAGAAGGCAAAATTATCAGCCAGTAATACACCAAGCACTAGTTCAACGCTCGCATAAGTAAACAAGTTTTCACCAAAAATTCCCCATAGCACACCGAATACATCATTAGCTGATAGCTCACTTAAAAGCTCAAATGCGTCGGTCAACAGTATCAGCTCTTCAGCAACTGGAAAGACATTTGAAGTTGCTAAGCCATAATTAAAGTCTAACTAAAAGACGCGTAAGTCAAAGAGTCCCCAAGTAACGAATCCATAGGCTAGTGTTATGAAAAAAGCTACAAATGCGGGAAATAAACGAAAAGGATCTGCACGTAGCTCATCTACTATAGAAGACAGAGGAAAAATTGCAAATAAACCACCAGGACATATTTCAAAGGAACATGAATCAAATAACGAAATTGATAGACTTGGGCAGTGGCTCAAGTTATATATAGTACAAATAAATCAAGAATTGACTACACATTTAACATAGAGGTGAGTTTTAAAAAAAGTTCTATTCCACTATTTATTGAAATAATTTTCTGCATTTAATTTAACATATTGAACAGCATAGTTGATACGTTAAATATACTCAGCACTGATAATGAATGCCATGTATGGTAATGACAACAATGGCATCGAACTTTTGTCATGGTGTTGATTACACAGATTTTACATTAGGCTCACTGTAAAAACGAAAAAAAGCCGAAGAATTGCTTGAAGCTGCCGTAAAGTAAGAGTTTTTTTACTTATTTATTTATTTCTTACAAATATGTTTCAATTTAAAAACGAAATCTGTAAATTTTTATATTTTGTCAGAAATTTGCTGAACGGCAGCAATCTTGGCTTATGAATAAGCTCTCAAAAATACGTGGAACTTTTTTAAATTTTTTTGATTAATATTTTATTTATATCTTGCAGTATAAAACTTAGCTGTTTTGGTTATGCGAAATTTACATTCGACTGAATCAGAATTAGTTAATAAATTAACAGCAAGGTAAATGAGGATGCACAGCTAAAAAAATAGCCGCAATGTCGTTTAAGGTAAGTGTATCCAAAACTGGATTCGAGCGACACTTTTTGATTGCTAAACCACATAAGGAATCGTAGGTTTCAAGAATGCCGCCAGCTTAACCGTAGTAAAAATTATAAAAAAATGTATTAAACAAGTGCACGTACCTTTCTTTTTGCTTGTTCCTGTCAGCAAACCTGAACAGTCTCGTCGCTCCTTCGCATTCCATCTCACATTTCCTCGGCATCTTGATTCAAATGTAAAGAAATGAATATATTGATGTTTCATATGTTTAGCACAAGTTAAAACAAAATTATTAAGAAAAACTGATATTTCTGAAAAAAGAAAAAATATTAGTAGAAATATTATATATAAGACATTGTTTTATACAAATACTGCTGATGTCCAACATTAGGATATTAAAATACCTTGTGGTAAAGTCTAATGCCGAACTTGATAGCTCAATACATTGCCATATGCTGTGACTTTACGAATCAAAAACCAAATTAGTTTATTGTCACTTAAAAAAACAACATAAGTGTTGTTTTCAATTTCGTCTATTTATATTATTCAATAATTTGTTAGATTTTACCTAAACTGCAGCAAAATTTTGATAAGTCACAAAAATAAATAAAATTTTATTCCGAATTTGAAATAAAACACCCAATGGCCTCCCAAGCTCTACTGAATTGAAACCACTGGTAAGATATAAATTTTAGAATAATTTAACTCCTTTTTCATAAACATAACTACTTTCATCCTCAGTGAAAATTTGTATCCATAAATAGGAAGAAAATGAAAGTGCTAGGGATTGAAAAAATTTTTAAGACAATCGTCACAGAATACTTAGGGAATGAAAAAAAAACTATATAAGTTTTAAATTTGTTTTGAGTTTAGTGACACAGTGGGCTCAAAGTTAAACTTTGCATACCAAACGTGTCCTATGAAACTTTTTATAAAAGCAATTGTTAGATAGGGCGGTCTAGTCAACTTGTTTGAAACAAAATGCAATAATGTAGCATATTGGCGGAAGAACATTGCTTACTCTTTCTAAAAATCAATTTGATTTTCCTTTACCACCTTTGCATGAGTGCGGATTTTCAAAAATTATAATGAAAAATGATGAAAGTGGAAAATATGCAAACTTTGACTGAAAAAACAATACAGATCGCCGAATTTCGGAAATTTTTTTATGTGTAATGTAAGAAAGTATGGTGTAAGGTAATTCTTTGCCGGGGTATAACTTGGCGTTTACAATTCTGTGTAAGATGTTCTTATTTTTATTTCTCAGATTTTTCAATACAATATATTTATTTTTTCCAGGTACTCTGCTCTGCTTCGTTTCAGCTTTTAGCCTTCGGGTGACCTTTGAGAACCTTCGGGTGGGTTGATATGAAGTGCGCCGACGTGTATGTTTTTTTGTTTTGCGCTGAATTTGTTCCTTTTGAATACGATTCCATTAGAGGTTCTGCTCGAAAACTATTGGTTGTCGATGTGGAGTACACCCCTGTGTAGGTTTTCTCTTTGCTGTACACTGAATGGCTTTGTTTTGAGTACGAAGCCTTCGAATGTTCTTCAGGCTCTGTACGCGCCCGCACCTTGGCGAGAGACTTCCCTATACCGATTCTTATCCTGGTGAACACTGTACTTAGCCGTATTTCAAATTTTGGTAGTTCTTGGTCTTCTTTCCCGCTGTTGGCTTGGATTTGAAGACTATCCGGTGCTTGCATTTGCTTTCCTGCCAGACTGTACTACACTTGTTGATTTGTTAAACACTGCACTTTAAAATTATAGGCTTCTGGTATCGTTGCTGATCACCAACTGACTCCTCTTGCTATGCTTGCAACTTCTCTTTATACTAGTTCTGCGCTGCATGACTTATGGCTAAACCAGTTCAAGAGATGGCTGTACCTTGATGAAGAGACTATGTGAGGTAAATTTTTATGCTGAATACTTTGTCCTCACAATGGTTAGCTAAAACACAAAGTTTCAGCTGGTTTTTTTGACAATTTTTTTTATTAAATTTTTCCTAATGTAGTTTTAGAAGGAACAAACAATATCGACTCATATGAAATGCTCTTATATACCAAAATTGCATATCGGCAAAAAGCTTATAGATTATACTTTTCAAAAAATGTTTGCTTCAGGTCTTGTGCTCTATACATATGTAAATTATGCTGATTTCTTTTTTTTAAATTAGGGCTAAAAGTCATAATCGAGAAATTTTGCTAACTTTAACAGTAAAAAAACAATACATATCTTGGGATTTTCTTAGTTTTTTTTTAGATATCTTTGCAGCTGCTTTTTTTTCATAATTTGTTTGTATGAATTTTTTTCTATTGCTATATTTGAAGAAAAAAATATTTGTATTTCTTCACATTTTGCAACCCTTTACAATAATTGTATTAGTTTTAAATACTTACAGAGTGACGGGAGGTGCTTAAATTCAGAAGGGAGTTTCCTTCAAGGGGTATTTTTCGTCTTTTATCCCCCTTGTGATAAAAGATATGATTTCGATTGCTTTTCAATAGAAGAAGAGATAGGCATTCGAAACTGTTTTTCTCCAATAACTTGGAAACTGTGAAAGATATCACACGATTTTTAGTATCTGTGAACTCAGCATTGCCAGCGCAATGTATACTGCTACTCATTTTAACGAAAAGGTCGCAACCACAATTCACGTTCGTATAGGAAATTTTGTTGTGTCCACCTTAAAAAGATATGTTCCCAGTTTCATGACTCTATTGCTATTATTACTGTTTATGGCCACAGTTTCTGGTTTTTCTCTTATAACTTGAAATTTATAAACGATATTGCAAAGTCAATGTAAGTTGATACCCATTTTGAAGAAAAGGTCTTACCCACATCCCACATTTGTTGGGAGATCATGAGTTTTGATATCTTCATCTTTAAAAAGTCTGTACCGTATTTCAAGAGGCTGGTGCAATTATAGCTATTTATGACCGCCGTTCCATAAATCCCGGCTCAATGCTGTTTTCGTTTTGGTGATCGGAACAAAATTGTTTGACGAAAAATGTGAACAAGTGTTCGCTGAGCAGTCGAATTGTTTGAGAAACAGTTTCATGTAATACTTGACCATCTGTACGCCCCTAATCAAAAAATTATTTGGCAGCCCTGCTAACATTTTATTAGAGGGCCAAGCATGGCACTTGTATATTCCTGTGGAGACTTTTTAGGATTCCAAGTAACAAAATAATAACATATATGAGTCTTAATAATATACATTTTTCCTATTAGGAAGCGTTGAGAAAAATGCGTGACATTGATGATAAAATTATCTATGCTTTAAACACATCACTTCCAACAGAGTCTTTTAAAGGACAGATAAACCCCGAAAGGACTTGTAGTGAACTTTACACGAAATTGCAAGTTGGGCACCTGGAACGTAAAGATGCTATCAAGAAATGTATTTCAATATCAGTAGAGTCAATAAAAGCGCTTCGTACTCGTCGTGAACAAAATCCAGATGATACCAGCATTGATAAAAGATTTAAATCTGAACATAGAAAAGTATGTCTCACCTTAATACGATGATCACATGTATGCTAATTGATATTTATTTGAGAAAATAGCTACGCATACTAAAGTCTGAGCTAAATGTTGAAGACATCGTTGCAGAGAGATCATATAATGCTTTCAACGAGCGGTGCCGGTCATACTTATATGTCCAATCGTTATGATTAAAAACAGGATGAAAACTACAGCAGTGTTGGCAAGACCAATGCTTTTATTGTTCTTTAATACAAATACAATAAGACAAATAACTGTTTTCGTTCTGTAGATTTTAATTTGGTTAGGTTAAGAATGCATCAAGTACTCCCATAAGCCGTCGGCCCATTGAATGGTGCCATTCTCAAGAAGTTTCTCACGGATTCTGCTTATATGCTTCTGCAATGTCTGCAGGAGTTGATGCGGAGTATCGGATAATACGCGTATGATACAGTGTCTCTCGAAGACTTTCCTGCTGTAATATCGGCTTGGATTTAAAATACCTTTTGGTTCTTTCGGAGTTGCGCGTAGGCCATAATGTTCGAGATTCACATTACTTTGGGTGTTTAGGAACGAAGAATAAGTTTGTGACTTCTGACCACTCCTTGCCAATTGTCTGCCTGCCATTGCTTTCTACGTATTGAACAAACTTCATTATCTTCTGACACATAGTGACATAGTGTAAAATATGGAATGCAATCCAACCTGCAATACAGAAGTCTGCTTGGTGGGGATCCTCCAAGCCAACAACCCTTCCTATTAGGTTTTTCAAGCCAAAAACGAACATTTTGGGTTGTTATGCTACATTCGCATAACTCATACATGCATATACCCCTGTTCTAGATATAATTTTCGACCAGTCATTGTAAACTGGTATTTCTATGTCACCTAAAGCGATGTTAGATGCCGAACTTTCTAATCAGCAGCTAAGAGACCATGTTGACTACATTGTACCAGGATAACTGCATGTATTCAACCTTATCGTGAGTTTCACCCAAAAATCATTTTGCCTCGGATTTTTGTATTCCGACTGAAATTAATTTTCCAAAAGAAATTTCACTTCGAATCAACTATGGTAGTTTTTGCAAACGATTTTAATTTTCCCAAAAATGTAAAACATCGTACAACTGGCGTTTCATTCATAGTATAGCGCTGCAGCTACTCAGAAGAAATTTGAGAGATCACGCTAATCCTTTGACTTTCGATTTTTGTCTTATAAAATAAAAGCAAAACTATGCACTATTATTTTTCTCTTGAAATTTTCTTATTCGCCTATATAAAACAAGTGATAGTATTCACAACTAATCGCGTTGTATTCCGTCCGAAGTGCACAAGTGTTACCAATATGGCATTTTCTTTTCCAGCAAAAGGGAGGGAGTGAAATGAGAAAATTTTCGGTATTTCGAATGTCAATTGCTTACTAAGCTCTTAAAAAATTTATTTTCCAAATGTTTCCGGAATGAGAACGAAATCTACTGAAATTCGTCGAGCTATGTCTCAGTTGGAATATGCTCAAGAACATGGACACACTGATCAAATTTGTGTCTATACTGGGACCTACTGCTTTTCTATTGCTGTTAGTGTCGTATATCCCGCTTTGTAGCTCGGATGTGCTGTAGTGAACCTACTTAATCACCATGACCACCACTAACACCTTCTTTAAACTCCAATAACAAGGGAACCGAATGAACTAAATGGTCCCACCGAATTCCACATAATTGAAAATTAACTTACCCACATTCCTCACAGTAAAATAAATCTACTCAAATTTAAATTTTATTTTTGATTTACGGAAATCAAAAATAAACAAATTCATATGACACTTTTCGGTCAAGTCATAAAAAGTAAAATTTACGACTTACACATCTGCAAGTCATTATCATTTTTTTCCTTTGCCTTTTTTTTTGCAAGCAACAACAACTATATGCAAGCATTATGTTTCACCCGCACGTCATTGACTTATTTAACTGACCATAAATAACAATAACAACAGACCCAAAATGCAATTGTAAGAAAACACCCTTATGCCGAATTTTCAAGGCTGGGAACAAGTGATTGAAGTCAATTTGCTTTGCGACTCTTTCACTCTTACCGAATTTTGCATATTGGGAATTGAAATGCTGATGCAACTAAAATTGCATGATCGGCGGGGAAATTGAATGGAGGAGGAGTTAAGGTAAAATAACGGCAAAAAGAGCGTTAAGAAAATACTTGTATTATTTGTATAAATAGCTAAAGAATTTAACAATAAATTGTTATGTGTTATGCTGCCTACCTGGATAATATTGTAGATCTTTTTAGCAATAATTACGATACTCATCACACATGTGTATTAGGTGATTTTAATCTCAGTAAAATAGATTGATCTTTTTTGTCAAATAGTGTATCTCTTACACCATCAAATACAAATAGCCTAAATGAAATCAATCTTCTGCTGTGTTTTGGGGATGCCGATCTTCTGATTGTGTTTCTGACACTAAATCTTTTTGGTGATTTTTTTTAAATAAAATCTTGCAGCGCATAACTCATTTTTTGATCCATCTGTTCTTAAATTTAAAATCATTGGTAGTAGGCGAATGATCCAAACGTTAATGTTTGTATATGATTTAATTTGTGGCAATTTTGATTGTATTGTGCTGCTGGGTAAAATAAACTTTAATATGCCTTTAAGATACCTGCGATACTTCAGCCTTTTTTATGTTAAGGTTCACATAGCCAACTATGCCGCAAATGAGCTTTAATTGAATTTAGTAGGATTTGTGGTAACAATATGTATTATGATTTCTGTTTAAATAAAGAGTTATTTAAAAATGTAATCAATAATGCTATTTTTAACATTTATATTTATTTTTAAGTTATCTTTTAATGTTAAAATTGCTATTCCGTAAGGATATTTGCTCCATTGACTCAATAAAATGAATGAATGAATGAAAATGCTGTGAGGGAAGGCTGAGTGTTTCCACAGTTTGACTTCTCTCATTTTTATAGCATTTTTTCCTGGAAGGCTATGGATGTGAAGATGACATGGTGATTGTGGTGTTGATTTTAGTGTTCCAATACGCCTATGCAAGCTTACCTTATGATGCAAGACCATATAGAACTTGGTTTTCATCTACTCCATGACAACACTATACAGTTTACTTTATATGAAATCCTTTCTTTTCCATTCCTCGCAATTCCGTGTCTAACATCAAGCCGATTGATTTTTACTCATTTTAAGTTCTTTTACCGTTGATTTGATGCGGTAATTTATTTAAGACAAATACAAAAGACCAAATCATCATTTCGCAGAATGTTTTACAAACGACTGTCTGTACTTTATTTGAAATGTAAAAAGCATACATTAGTTACAAAAATCTATGCAACTGCATTAATAACAGTTTATATGTGTAACAGAGCTTATGAGAGAGAAAACAATAATAATAACTAGCAAACTTATGTATGTATATATATATGTATGTTTAAGTAAACATACGTTAAGGTGCGTACTGCCTACATTCTGACAAATAGGTTTAATCCATTCTTTTTCATGGAGAGAATGATTATGTTAACAACGAAGACCCAAATCAGTGGTGAAATAACACCTTCTAATGGAGTTTCCTTACCATTTTTCTTTACTGATCTCTCTTCAATAGGTCGTCCTGCTTCCCAGTAAGTTGCTGATCCACCGAGTAATTTTGAAATCAGTACTTTTCTACGTTAATAAAGGCACCTACATATTGTCCTAAAAGCCTACTGTTTAGTTGTTGTATATTTAGCACTATACATTGAATACTACATTGCTAACTTTAATAGTTTTCGAGATTTTGGTGTACTATGATGTACCAAATTCAACCCGTTAAGCGTTTTTTCTTTATAAATTTCTGACCTCCATTACCTCAAAAATGCCATTTTTGAAGAAAATTTTACTAACTTTTTTTATTGAGAACTTTGACGTATTTGTATGAAACTGTAACTGCAATTGCCAGTGCTAAAAGTGACTAATCCGGGCTTAAAAAAAAGCTTGTTTCTTACCCGGTTGACCGCACGAGAGGCGCATCCGTTTGACGTACAGATCGGTGACCGACTACGAACAGCCCGGACTGCTCTGCGTTCAGTATGCGAAACTGTACGTGTGAGGCACATCCGTCTACCGTACGGATCGGCGACCGGGACCGCACCATTTCTTTGAACGAAATGATAGGTTGAGCAATATCCGATCACAAATTAAATAAAATTTCTACTAAGACCAGAGGCTATGCGGCAGAAATAAAGGAAAATAGCAATTTCAAGAATTAAGATATACAATTATTTTTTGCTTTATAACATTGTAAGAGCCCATGGATGTATTAAGATGACTTTACCTTTTTCTCTATTTTCAGAAGTAAGAACTTCGTGTTTTATATTCTTTATCTAGTTTTCAAATGTGGTGTTTGTATGCAGTATTTTATTTTTCTCTAATGACTTGTAAACTATAAAAGATATCGGGCAATAATAAAATTTTTGAAATCAGCATAGCCAAATTATTGGGAAATAATACCCATTTTGAAAAAAAGCATCCTACCTTTGTATGGGAGGTAGGCGTGTCTGTGAACTGATTTTTTCATACTCACAAATTTTTGTTGTTGTGCTATTATTACGGTTAATGGCCACCGTTTTGGGCTTTTCTCTGATAACCTGAAAACTATAACATATATCGCAAAATTTATAGCAATTTTGAAATAAGCATTGTCAAAATAATGGAAATTGATACCCATTTTTGAAGAAAAGGTCACAACAACATGCAACCTTTCTATGGGAGGTAGGCGTGTCCGTGGACCATATTTTTCTCAGATTAAAAAATTTTTGTTATTTTACATTTGAAGCATCTTTACCAAAGAGTTGAGCGCAATTATTACTTTTTATGGCCGCCGTTCCATACAAATTCATCCACTGTGTGTCGGTCAGATGATAGGTCATCTGATAGACAGCACTGATAGAATTTTCTGTCAGCAGTTTTTGAAGAGCAGTGTGAAAAACTGATGGAAACCTTTGTATACATGTGATTTTACATTCCTTTCTATCACATGAAGTTTTAAATTTCATCAAACATTCAGTTGTTTCGCTTATTCTAGTCATGACTGAATTTTTTGTTATTGCTGACAAGTTAAAGTGTTTTAGTCCAGTAATTTTAGTTTTTATCTGCGGAAAGATTCCTAGTGAGCTGAATTTTTGTATTGACCTTTATAATGGTGTTGTTATGAAGATGTGAAAAATCGACATCGATATCGTTCCGGCTAAAAAAGTTATAAAGGTCAAAAGGTAACGAAAATCAGTTTTTCGAAAATATCTCGCGACCTATTGCTTGGAGGTCAATAGCGGTTAGTATAAAAATTGTTTCTAGTAAAATTATCTACAAAAAATGACTTTTGCATTTTTCTGTAAAATCAACCGTTTTTGGAGTAGAGCGCTGAGAAAGCGACTTGAATGCACTCAGATACGGTATTGTATACCGTACACCAAGGCGTAAACTCTTTTGCTTTTTATTAATGTTTGTAAGTGTCTGAAACACTTTTATCTGACATTTGGACGTTTCGGGAAAAATATACTTATCTTATAGAGGTTTAGGAACTTAGTAAAATGTACTAAAACTTATCCAAATGATCGCCAATGGCAGATATTCCGTATTTCATTGTTCCGAGACCCGTCCCTTTATATGCAATGAATTACTATCGGATGATGATGTTGTAGAAGTTAGCCGTGGTCTACAAACATTAAAAAATGCTAGTGTCGCTAGAGGTGATGGTATAATTAAATATTTAAATTTGGTGAATGTGCATAGTAATTGTCGTAATAATTATACAAACAATTTGATTACTGCGGCTTTTAAACGACGCCAAGAAGAACCGTGTACATCAATATCTCTGCGTAAGAAAAGAATCAGCGCTTTTGATTTCAAAAAGTTATGTTTGTTTTGTGGAGAAGAAGCGAGTGAACTGATTGAGAGAAAATACAGACGCGTTAAATAAGACTACATCATCTATACGATAATGTTCTTACCCTTATTCATCATCCTGCAAGTAATAAAGATACAATTTACACCACAATAGATTGTGCAGTACGTAGTGCCAAATCGCATGGACAAAATTGTTACATCATTACTTTTGATCAGCCATTTTACAATAAAGCTCGCGATATTGTAGCTGCTGCTGATGTTCAATCCGATATATCCAACGTTATTGTAAGACTAGGTGGTTTTCATATGCTTATGTCGTTTCTTGGATCTATAGGATATATCATGGCAGGAAGTGGACTCAAGGAAGTACTTAGTGTTATTTATGCTCGAAGTTCAGTTGACAAAATGTTAGATGGTCACGCTTTTGCAAGAAGTGTAAGAGGACATGGACTTGTTAGAGTTGCACTAATGAAGCTTATTTATGATAAATTAACAATCGATCAAAATCTGCAGGAGTTTTTGGATGGTTGCATAAGGAGGGGGGGAGGGGGGGGTAAGGTTTGGAAGTGAGATTTTAAGCGAATTTTTGTTAATTGTTTTTGGAGATATGGCTATATTATTTTATTTTTAAATTACATAGGCTTTTTTATTATATTTCATAATATAATTATATACATTTTTAAGTAAAAATATTAAAAATTGAGGCATTGGTGGCTATATTCCCCAGACACGTCCAAAAAAAAAGAATTTGCGGTGGACATTAGAAGTCGTCACTGGATTATCTGAAACAAAAAATTCAAAAATATTATGTTAGTTTATGACATTCCCCATTGAATTACGAAGAGTTTTTCCATTTTTATTGATTTTTGAGTTTTAGGCATCATTTAGAAAAAAAACAACGATATTTTGTGTAAAAAAAAGGCGAAAATCAACATATTTATTATTGTTTACAAAAAAGTATAAATAAAAAAAAATTATATCGACGTAATTCAATCACAAAATATTTAAAGAAAGTCTGTGCAAAATTCCAAGAGGATCGGTCGATTAGTTTTTGAGTTACAATGTCCACCGCCTTGAAAAAAGTAGTTTCGAGAAAAACATGATTTCATAATACTCACATAGAATCCCTACCGATATTCAAAATGCTGTATCTCCGGTAATTCAGTTCCGATCGATCTGAAATTTTGAGAGAGTATTCTTGAAGATATGTACTTTCATTTAAAATAAAAAATCGATTTTTTGAAAGTTCCAAACCTTACCCCCCCTCCATAATGGATATTATGAGAGGGACGATGTCTTATGATAATATTGAAGAATCTGAAGATGTTTTGAACGAACTAATACAGTTATTTAATGACGAAGTAGCTAAATTGAAAAACGGTGGTTCTACTGCTCAGTTATGGCTACAATACATTGAAATGATATCAATAGCTAATGATTTCATTCGTGCTGAGAGACTAAGGCTATGGAATATTCTCTTACAAGTGTTCAGCGAATGCTTCCGTATTTTCAAGCATCTGGTCAATTCCTGTATGCTAAATCTGTACATTTATACTTGCAAGATATGATAGCTTTGAAAGAAAATATGGATAGCCAAGACTATACAAACTTTACAAAAACATTTGCAGTAAGACGCACAGAAAAATTCAACTGTGGAACCTGGACTGACATGACTATTGAACATAGTTTGATGAAGTCTACGAAAACTGTAGGAGGGGTTTCTCGAGGAAGGAGTACTCATGAAAGCGTCTTATCTAAGTAAATGGATACATGGTATGCATGCAACAAAGGTAATTTGTGAAGAAATTGAAAAATTTTGCGATCTTTCATTTGATACCGCATACACGCATTGAGAGAGACAATACTGAAATTAAAAAACTTGTAGAGTGGTTTGCTTTGCATAATCTTTTTTCAAGTCGCAATCAAGTAGATTCTGTATCAACAGGAATTGTTGTCAATAATAAAATCAACTATATAATGGCAAAGAAATCGGTCTGCAGTCAATTAAAAAAATTAAAGGAGTAACTTTCGACAAAATTCAATTCAAACTTCTATCTTCTAAGCTATAGTAGATTTTACTAAATTCCTAAGCCTCTATAAGATAAGTATATTTTTCCCGAAACGTCCAAATGTCAGATAAAAGTTCTTAAGACACTTACAAACATTAATAAAAAGCAAAAGAGTTTACGCCTTGGTGTACGGTATACAATACCGTATCTGAGTGCATTCAAGTTGCTTTCTCAGCGCTCTACTCCAAAAACGGTTGATTTTACAGAAAAATGCAAGAGTCATTTTTTGTAGATAATTTTACTAGAAACAATTTTTATACTAACCGCTATTGACCTCCAAGCAATAGGTCGCGAGATATTTTCGAAAAACTGATTTTCGTGACCTTTTGACCTTTATAACTTTTTTAGCCGGAACGATATCGATTTTTCTCATCTTCATTACAACACCGTAATAAAGGTGTATACAAAAATTCAGCTCACTAGGAATTTTTCCGCAGATCGGGGTCTTAAATGCCTTAAATGACTAGACTATTCTCAATAGTCAGATATGACGTAAATATTAGTCACAACTGAAAATTCAATATTGTCTGACTTAAAAACACATCATATATGACCAAAATATAAGGTTTGTTTTTGGATGAAATTTGTCAGTTCTGACCAAAAAAAAAAGGTAATGACTGATGTAAAAACCCATCATTACTGATTGAAACCACATTTTTTATGTATTTTAAGCCTTTTAATGATGATTCTCTTAACATGCATTTAATCTATGTATATGACCACAAAAATTTTCTTTATTTTACTTCTTTAAATAAAAATAAACTTAATGATAGCTAGTGAAAACATTTTACAAAAATTATTTTAGCAAATAGGAGCTTTTTACTTTCAGGATCTTTGAAAACAAGATTGTAACATTTAAAAAGGGTTAAATTAATCGTTGTTTTTTAAGTTCAAATGTTAGAAAACTCCTTTCAACACGAAAGTATTTGAGAATTTTTAAATGTTTTTGTGTAAAATTGCTGCATAAAAAGTCATTTAAATTTTTAAACTTTAATCATAAACAAGCATATTAGTTCAAATAGTCCATTTTTTTATTGAATTTTATGACTGAACCAAATATAGTCCTATGAAATTGCTCTTCACCGTCCAATTTGTAGTCTATAAAACAAATTATATACTCGACTGTTGAAAGAAGATAATGTGGATTTGTGTCTGTTTACTTTTGTAGTTTTTTTGTAGTTAAGTCCGTAGTTGAATAATTTGAGCGAGAAGAGCGAATTGTTTTCAAAAAAATATTGAACTATAAAAGGTAAACAGACAGGAATTTGTCAAAAGTGTAGTTAAATTTGCTATGTATCAAAAAGCTGTCAAAAACGGAATGCGTATAAATTTTATTTCGAAAGTTAAGACGTGGATATTGAAAATACATTTAATTTGTTCCAAGTTTCATGAAATTCAAAAAAGAGAAAACTGGAAAATTCAGAATGCGAGGAATCGAAAGAAGCGGTACGTTATTTGAATATAAAAAGATGCAGGCAAACTGGCGTCCAGTGAAGGATGTGCACTGTTGCATCATCTAAATATGGGATGGACAATATTAAAGTCAAATTAGGTAAGATCCATGAACTTTTTTTTTAAGATAGGATTTATAATTACTTATACTACAACATAACTTTCCTTCAATATTTTTGTTTTTTTTTTATAAATAGCATATAGCATTCATTGCTTTTTGGTTTACTACTTTTCAGTTCAAAATTGAATTCCATTTTTCTTAGTCTATAATAATGAATTAAATCAGATCAATTATATTTTAACATAATAATGTGCAACCCCACGCACTTTTGTGCTCTTAATGTTAATTTTATATATGTACATATCTATATTCCGTCTCCAGTTCTTTGAACTACAGGAAGTAGATAGGTCATTATTTATTGGAAATGTTAATAATATCAATGAATTAAATAAATAAATAATAATAAAATAAAATAAATAAATAATAATTGCTCAGGCTAAGTAAATTAAATTCTTCTAATTTGCTTTTTAACAAGTGAGTTCTTAGTTGCATCTATCAAGATATCAAGAGCACTTTTCAAAAACCTTTGTAGTCAATTTGAGGTCTGTATTCAACACAAAAGTTTGCGTGCGAATGAATGTCTTTCATAGGAAACATACATGGCCGCTTTTCTTTAGTTTGCCGGTCACGAAGCCTGTAGGTACCGTGACTTAAAAGACCGATTCGATGTGTCATTGTGGTCCGTGGAGCATATCATAAGTAGGATTACAATGTTTCTGACCTGCATGAGCCCGGATGTGATAGTATGGACAAATGGTAAGAAAATTGAAAGCAGCAATTTTTTAATAACATATGTGGATTTTCCAAAGCAATTGACAAGTCAGATAACAAACGAATGGACAACTTTAACTCCATTTGTATATGCATATACGTAGGTTGCATTGACGGAACCCACATTACAATGCACCCTCCAAAAGGTTGCAAAGATGACTACACCGATAGAAAGGGTAACGTAAGCATTTGTTTGCAGGGCGTCTGCGATGAAAAGAAAAAAATTCATTAATATACGTGTGGGCTACCCAGGGTCATTTCATGACAGTTGGATTCTGAAAAATTCTCAACTGTTTCAAAAACTACAGTCGTACTGCGGAGGTAACAATTGCTTTATGGATTTATTAACAACATATTTACTTTGATTTATTTAATTTAGAATACTGATCACTGGGCGATTTAGCTTACCCTTGCTCAAAGCATTTAGTAACTCCATACAAAGATAATGTACATCTAATTAATGCTGAAAAGCAGTTTAATATCAAACTTAGTTCAAGTCGCAAAAGGAAAGGTTAAAATTTGTTTACTATTAAATGACTTGTAAAATATAAATATAATTTATTTATTTAATTATATTAGCCGGAGAGGCGTAAATTTAATTCTGTAAAACGTTTTATTTTAGTTTGATTTACAGAAAAGAAGGGTTTACTTTTGAAGCTCAGAAAAACGATTGAGTAAAACGGAGGTTCGAAAGCTTTCTATAAACCAAAAATATGTGTTATGATACACTTTATTCAAAATTTACGTTTTTTCGTCAATCCAAGCTTATTGAAATTTTGAATATAGTCAATCTAATATCACTTAAGTCAGTTTTAATTAATTTTCGTAGTTTTTTCAATATCTTGACTATTTTAATTCAAAAATAAATTAACAAAAAAAATTCGAACCTTTAAAGATATTCCTTTATGGATAACCTTTTATTCTTAACACTAATATTTTGTATTTAATACATAAGATTAATAAATGAAGAGAAAATTTAATATTTAATTTTAATCAGAAAATAAAATTTTTCCAAAAGTAAAAAAAACATTTACCCATTTAATTCCGTTTTGGTGGAACGACTATACAAGTGTGCAGGTTTGGTATATCAATTTTGATTTTGTGTCCGTGAAAGAAAAAAAAAATATATATTGTTACGAAATTTCCTGTCTCTTTTTAGGATAATTTCGATCTCTTACACTTTTCTGAGTTCGATCACTGGATTGTGTAGCAATTAAAAACACAAACTTTATTTAATTATAAAATGGTTTATTTAAATCAAAAGCGTTAGTTTTTAAACGGTACAATTGTTTATTTCCTTTAATTATCGATATTCAAACTCTAATATTGAACTGGCACTGTATAGACAATTATTTTACTTTAGCGCTTTTAAATCCACTGTATTACTCTATTGCTTAAGAACAACCTTTATTACTCTACTGTTTACGAACAACTGTGTCTCGACTGCTCAAATGACAACCTTTTATAGGAAATTCACTTCCTTCTTGAAAGTTCCACCACTATATAGAATGTCATTTCCGGTACCTTCTAGATGGCGCTTATCGAGTTCAAGACACATCTAGCATACCGCAGCGACATTCAGTTTATTTGCTACCTTCTAGATGGCGCTTATCGAGTTCAAGAATCATCTAGCATACCGCAGCGATATTCAGTTCATTTGCTACTTCCTAGATGGCGCTTCTCGAGTTCAAGAATTGTCTGACATATTGCAGCGACATTCTGTTTATTATTTCTAGTACAGAAACCACATATGACTGCCACAGGGTGTTCGAGAACTGGCATACTGCAAATTTCGCTACACTGCCCTCCGCTTAAACTTGTTCGTCCCGAACAAGAGTCTCTCCGTCTCTATAGTAAGGTGCCAGCCTTTCGATGTGGACTACCTTTAATTTACCTTTGTTGCCAGGGTATTTTTGGATTCGATACACAACGTCATTAATCCTTGTGACGATCCGGTAAGGTCCCTCCCAAGGAGTCTGTAATTTAGGAGACAAGCCTCGTTTTCGTTGTGGGTTGTGTAGCAGCACTAATTGACCTTCTTTGAACCCTTCAGTATTTGCTCGCAGGTCATACCGAGCTTTCATCTTGTCGCTAGCCAATTGAGTACGTCTCCTGATAAGCTCGTGTATATCTGCCAAATCTTCTCTTTTCCGCGACATGTAATCGTCAGCATGGGTCGTTTTTGGGACAACGCTTACTCCGTACTTCAAATCTGCTGGAAGCCTTAAGTCCGTACCAAAAATGGCTTTTGCTGGCGTGACTGTAGTGGTATCGTGTATTGACAAACGATAAGCCATAAGAAACATTGGTAGATGCTCATCCCAATCTTTTTGTCCTTTGTCAACAACCTTTTTCAGATACTCCTCTAGAGTACGGTTAAACCTTTCGACCATGCCATCGGACTGAGGATGCAATGCTGTGGTACGTGTCTTCTGTATTCCAAGCATGTCACAAACTTACTTAAAAAGTGCCGACTCGAAATTTCGTCCTTGGTCGGAATGCAACTCAAGTGGAGCTCCATATCGGCAAATCAAATTTTTGATGCAAATGTCTGCCACTGTTTTTGCTTCTTGATTCTGAATGGGATATACTTCTGGCCACTTACTGAAGTAATCAATTACCACAAGGATGTATTTATTTCCTGCATTGCTGATTGGAAAAGGTCCCGCTATATCCATGGCTATCCTCTCAAAGGGAGCTCCAACGTTATACTGATGCATTTTTCCCCGAGTACGTTGCCTGGGCCCTTTAGCAATTGCACAGTGGTCACAACGGCGGATCCAGTCAGCGACTGTTTCTTGGCATCCTACCCAATAAAACCGTTTCTTTATTTTTTCTGTGGTTTTTGTTATGCCCAGATGTCCACCACTTGATCCATTGTGATAATCCTCGATTATTTCCTTAAATTTTGCCTTTGGAATAACCAGCAGTTTTGAGCGAATTTTACCATTCTCGCTTTCCCAGATTCGGTAGAGGCAACCATCATGCAACTCCAAACTTTGCCATTGCGCTCAGTATGCTTTACAGATTTGGCTTTCACTTGAGATTTCTTGCCACGCCGGTTTCCTACCCAGCTCCTTATACTTAATTATAGTTGCCAAATCTGTATCACTGCGCTGGTCCCGTTGTACCTCCTCTTTTGTCCACTTTTCTTCAGGCAAAACGTTCAAAAGGCGTACATCTATTGTTCCAGCTTTATTTTCCGTTCGTGAACAATGACCGCATTCAATTTTACATGGACGACGGGAAAGTGCATCTGCATTTCCATGCTGGCTTCCTTTGCGATGTTCTATGGTGAAATCATAGCTCTGCAAGCGTTCTATCCACCGTGCGATTTGACCATCAGGATCCTTGAATTGAAGTAGCCACCTTAATGCCGCGTGGTCTGTCCTCAAGAGAAAGTGCTGTCCATATAAGTACTTATGGAAGTGTTTTACGCATTCCATTACTGCCAGTAACTCTCTCCGAGTTACGCAATAATTCCTCTCAGGTTTCGACAGAATTTTGCTGAAATATGCGACGACTTTTTCTTGTCCATTGATGACTTGGGACAAAACTCCTCCAATACCATGTCTACTTGCATCGGTGTCCAATACAAATTTTTCACCGGGTACTGGGTACGCTAGTATTGGCGCTGTAGACAATAATTCTTTCAGCTTTTGGAATGCAGTTTCCTGTGCACCACTCCATTCGAAATTCCGATTTTTCTGTGTCAGCTGATGTAGACTGCCTGCGACATTTGCGAAACCAGGAACAAAACGTCTGTAGTAAGTGCATAGGCCCAGAAAACTTCGCAACTCATGAAGATTTGTTGGTCGTGGCCAATTTTTCACAGCTTTTATTTATCCTCATCTGTGTGTATTCCTTCTGACGTAACCTTATGCCCCAGATATTTGACTTCTCGCTGGAAAAGTGAGCACTTTTTCGCACTTAGTTTTAGTCCAGCTGCCTCCAAGCGCTCAAACACTTCCTCCAGATTTTTCAAGTGGTTATCAAAATCTTCACCCATGATGATTATGTCATCGAGATACACTAAAGAAGTCTTCCAATGCAATCCTTTGAGAACTTATTCCATTAACCTCTCAAACGTAGCTGGAGCGTTACAAAGACCAAACGGCATGACGTTAAACTGCCATAGACCATTCCCAATACTAAAGGCAGTTTTCTCCTTATCTTTTTCATCTATTTCCACCTGCCAATATCCACTTTGTAAGTCCAGGGTGGAAAATCATGTCGCTCCAGATAACGTATCCAGTGTATCATCGATTCTGGGTAACGGGTAGCTGTCTTTTTTGGTGACGTCATTCAATTTTCTGTAATCCACACAGAATCGCATACTTCCGTCCTTTTTCTTGACCAGTACGACCGGTGAACTCCACTGGCTTTCTGATGGTGCAATGACATTTTCTCGCGCCATATCCTCTATAAGGCCCGTCACTTCTTCTCTCTTAGCGAGTGCTAGTCTCCTTGGAGGTTGACGAATTGGCTGAAAATTATCTGTATCAATGCGATGTTTGACAACTGATGTTCGGCCATTATTTTCTCCTTTGGACGCAAATATCCGCCAATGCTTTTGCAGAAACCTTTTTGCTTTATTTTTGTTCTGGGCAGACAACTCCTTCGTCCATTCTTTCGTCAATACTTTCAAGGCCGACGATTTTGTTAAAGTTGTACCTTTTGTGTCCTGCTGGTCATTTTCGCAATTTATAACAGCCGTAACTTTCTCACATTGCGCTATTAGTTCACCTTTCTGTATCCATTTTGGCTCATTTGTTGGATTCAAAATTCGTACTGGTATTTTGTTATCCGCTCTTGTTTTTACTAGGGTCTTTCCAATAATCAGATCTTTCTTTAAATTTTTCTTATCTGCTTCTACTACCCACAGATGGCTTGTCCCACAGTCTTCACTTGTTGTAGCCCAAATAATTTCTTCGGTGTTGGGTTCAATTCGATAGCGCTCACTTATGTAGACTCTTGCAATTGTCAAGTTTTGTCCACAGCCAATGTCTAAAGCAACTCTACATTGGCATACCTTAACGTCTTTTTCTTAAGATCCAAAGTGAACCCGTGTCGAATCATGAAGTCCACGCCAATGATAAGCTCATCGGTGATATTTGCAACAATAAAATCATGTTCCACAGTTTTGTTGCCGATAAGAACACTCGCTGTAACTTTTCCTACTATTTGCGCAATTTCTCCTGTCGCTGTCCTCAATTGGATCCCATTTAATGGCGTTACTCGTCGTCTATCAAATAAGTCTCTCCTCACAATTGAATGCGATGCGCCTGTATCCAAAGTTAACTCATATGGTCTTTCGTTGATTTTTCCACCGATGGTAAGGCTGTTGGAATTTCGGCAGAGCTTCGAAACTAAAACTATGGGGCAATCATAAGTGGGAGTCAGCTCACGCCCCGCTGTACTGACTCTCTTTAGTTTAACGACTGCTGTCCGCAATCATTTTCGCCATCGTCCACACTATTTTCAATTTTTCTTCTTGGTGAACGTGATGCAGATCGTTTACGACGTGATTTGCAGTCACGCGCTATGTGTCCCTGCTTACCACAGTTATAGCATTTTCCGCTGAAGCTGCTGCGGGCGAACGATGCATTTTTCTTCTCAACCTCTACCTCCATCCGACGAGTTTTCAATGATGGGCAACATGTCAACGCAATCGTCTCCTGAGTGAGGGCAACCGTTACTGTTTCATTAAATGTTGTCTTTGGGTTCCTCATTGTCTCGCGTTTTGTCTCTGAGTCACGTATGTCGTCAATAAACGCCTCTATTTTGAATTTTTCAGCTACGACACTTAACTCGTCACAGTAAGAAAGGTGTGCCAATCGTTCAATATCCGCAGCATACTCCTGCAAGGACTCACCAGATATTTGGATACGATTTTTCAACTCCAGTCTGTGAATCTGCTTCATGTGGTCACTGCCATACTTTCGCTGTAAGGCATCCATTACCGCCTTGTAATTTTTCTGCTCCGCCACTGTAACCGTCTGCAATACTTCCGCAGCTGCGCCTTTTAATGCCACAATTAGTGCTGCTGCGGCGCTATCGTTATCCCAACGATTATGAGTAGATGTTGTTTCGAACTGGAGCTTGAAAACACTAAATGGCGTTGTTCCATCGTACATGGGTGCCTTAAGCCTCTCTGTGCTGAGCTCTCTTATCACTTGAGTGGTTGGTTCGCTTATTTCCAACTGTTGAATCCTTTTATTAACGATTTCAAGATTATTTTGAACTTTTTCAAAATTATTTTGAACTTTTTCCTTGAATGATTCAACGTCATCTTGTAACTCAATCACTTTTGCATCGAGGCCATTTACAATTTTGGCAACCTCCGTTCGAACAGCTTCCATATTTTGATTCATTGTGTGGATCTCTGTCGCGTTCTGACTCAACCTCTGATCAATTTGTAGCGCGTTCTCACTTAACTTCTGGGTCATCGTCTGCGTCATCGCCATTAACATTTTCTCGAACTTTGAAACATCTACAAATTCACCACTTGCCACCGGTCCAGAAGCTTCTTGCACTTTCGCTGTTGATTCTGCGACATCACTATAAAATTCATGCTCTTCCAGGTTTACACCTTGACCCTCAAGAGCCTGCCGTAAGCGTTTCTGTAACTCCACCTTTCCCCCAGATGACTGCAGATTCAGCTGCTGCAACTCCTTCTTCAGCTGATCCACTTTCAGTTCATCAAACTTAACCATTTTTTAATTTTTATTTGATTGTTAATTCTTTTTACACAATCCCACTTCTGACACCAATCGTTACGAAATTTCCTGTCTCTTTTTAGGATAATTTCGATCTCTTACACTTTTCTGAGTTCGATCACTGGATTGTGTAGCAATTTAAAACACAAACTTTATTTAATTATAAAATGGTTTATTTAAATCAAAAGCGTTAGTTTTTAAACGGTACAATTGTTTATTTCCTTGAATTATCGATATTCAAACTCTAATATTGAACTGGCACTGTATAGACAATTATTTCACTTTAGCGCTTTTAAATCCACTGTATTACTCTATTGCTTAAGAACAACCTTTATTACTCTACTGTTTACGAACAACTGTGTCTCGAGTTCCACCACTATCCAGAATGTCATTTCCGGTACCTTCTAGATGGCGCTTATCGAGTTCAAGAATCATTTAGCATACCGCAGCGACATTCAGTTTATTTGCTACATTCTAGATGGCGCTTATCGAGTTCAAGAATCATCTAGCATACCGCAGCGATATTCAGTTCATTTGCTACTTCCTAGATGGCGCTTCTCGAGTTCAAGAATTGTCTGACATATTGCAGCGACATTCTGTTCATTATTTCTAGTACAGAAACCACATATGACTGCCACAGGGTGTTCGAGAACTGGCATACTGCAAATTTCGCTACAATATATATACCTACATACACATATGAACAGCTGTTAACATTCACATAAGCACTGAATAACAATTTTAGAAATTATACGGCATCTCTCATGCGACTTGTGCCAACTTTCGGAATCGATGCGTTGCAATCGTTACATTCCATTTTCTTGTGCCTCTTCTTGTCGATGCTTAGATTGATCGACTTTCTAAGTCACTACCAGTGAAATACAGAGTGATATCTGGTGTGGTGGCTTCACACCCTGGTCTTCTGAAGGTCAAAGCTGCGCCACTGTTAGCTATGGTTAAGCCCAGCATTGCGGCCATGTTTAGTACGGATCTGCCTCTGGAGTTTGTTGCTGTCATTTCCCATTCAACAGCTTTGGCGTTGAAATCTCCTGCGATGATGAAGGGGCCTCCAATTTCCAGCGGTTTGTTTTCATGCTTTCAAGCTTCTTCTAGAATTCAGCATTGTTATCGCTTGGGGTTAGGTAACAGCTGATCGAAGTAAAACACGTGGTTTGCACTTATACGAAGCAGTTTCTTTCAACTTTATGTGCATTGACAAGCCTGTTGTTGCTAGGTAGCCAGATTGCTGCACGGTCTCATTTTCTAACCAGTTTTCTCGGCTCACTTGCCCATACTGCTCGCTTCCATCCCTAGAAGGAGTGCACCAGTCCTCGTTTTCCTGATGCCTCTTATATTGGCGACCTCTTCGGGCTGAATTTTGCTTCGTAGGTTTTTGAGCATCTCCGCATAGCTATGTCCTTCTACTGGTTTTATGAAGACTGCCTCCGTTTTTTGACTGTTGCCCTCTCCCTCTTCTCTTTTTTGGGGTTTTCCCTCCTCTTCTTACTTCTCTCTCCTTTTCCTTCTTTGTTTCGCCCGTTCTTCTGAGTGCGTTTGGTTTTGGTCGCCTTTTGACTTCTTGCCATTTCTCAGAATTATTTTCCCAAGGCTTTTCAGCACTATCGGACTTTGCTTCGATTGTTGCTGTTCTTTTTGGGCGGAGGAGGGCTGTGGTGTTTTTTTTTTCTCTCGGTCTTTTGCCTGTGCCTGTAGGTTGCGCCAGGCTTGATGCTTACCTTTTCGGGCGGGCTGATGTGGTTTTCCTCCTCCAATTTTCGCCAACCCCTTCGACTATGCGTAATGACGTGAAACAGTTCCTCCAGTTCCGTGACACCTTCTTTTACATCCATGCTGATGTTCCTCTGTTTTTGCCTGTTTCATCTTATTAATGGCCATCCGGCATTTAGCCAGTGCCTGCTCCTCATCTTCACGTAGCTTAAGGAGATATTGCTGTCGTGGAGAGGGATTCTCTTCTTCAGTTCTGCGTTGCAGACTGCCTGGTGTGGATGCCGGCAAAGACATCACAACTTCTATGTTAACTGCTTCTTTTTCAATCTGTTTGGGCAGTCCCGGCGTCTTTGTTAGCTGACTGCTGCTAGCAATTGTTTGGCCAGGTGTGGCTTTCAACAAGTTTGTGAGCCTCTTAGGGTATTCACTGTGTTGGTTTCTACTGCTGGGAGTTCAATAATTTTTTGCGGTTAGGTCCACTTCCATGACGGCAGCGCCAGTAGAACCGATCGGAGACCTCAGCTTTGATCGTCTTTTCGTCCTTTTTTGTTGTTTCCTTTAAAAATGACATACGGTTTTAATTCCAGCGTATCGTGTGTAAGGGGGCCTACCCTCGGGGTGACACCCCTACGTCAGTTCCCTGAGGCATGACCTGTGCTTTGCTAGTCCCGGAAGACACGGATGGACTAGTGCTCGCCCGGAGAAATGCAAGCTACTACTCTGCATCCAATACACATTCCTTGACCAGGGCTCGGAGTAGCTGGGCAAGCTCACATCACCTCCTTCAGCGATATCCGCAGGAAAGACGGGTTTCGTTTCCGGAGGACTCCCATTGTGCCGCGCCAAATAACGTCATTTTTCCATCGATCAGCTCGTCATCCATGTCCTAATCCAGGTTGTTATCATTTTCTTGTACTGGATGCTGGTGAAATTGCTTCCCTATTTAACAAAATAACTATTATGCTCAGTAGTTAAACACCTCAAAGCATCAAGCAGACTAAGGGTACGCGGGTGCGTCAAGCCCGTAGAATCTAATAAAATATTAGATCCTCCCTTGCGGGAATAATAATAATAATAATAATCTTTTTTTTTCGTGGTGGAGGTGTTGGAAAATGTATTGCACAGACCGTCTTCAGCTTCAGAGTGTGTCAATTCACTAAAAACCAAAACCTCTTTCTCAGGCCTCCATTTAACCTGGGACTGCGTTAGCATTGCTTCGGGGTAATGCTCATGATTTGTTCTCAAATCATATACCTGCGTCCAGGTCCCACTTCTATTTCCTGAGAACGATCTTAGTAAAACCGGCAACTGCATTCCAGTTTTCTTCGCTCTGCAGCATTCTTTCGATCACGTTGTCAGCGGAGCACTGGCCGACTGATTCCTGTAAGGATACGCGTTCGTAGTCCCATCGACTGCAGTTGAAGAAGGTATGCTCTGCGTCATCTTCATCAGCATCTCTATATATACAGAAAGGGTGTTCTGCTTTGCCCATACGGTGTAGATACTTTTGGAAGTATCCATGTCCCGATAAAAACTGAGGGAGGTAATAATTTACCTCGCCAAAGTCTCTCTCGAACCATCTTCTTATGCAAGAGATCAGTCTTTTTATCCATGGCCGATATCGCTCGGAAGTAGAACTTATGGTCAGATTTCTAGTAGGTCAATTGGGATAGCCCCACTTGTAATTAGCACAGCCGTTTCGGAGATTGTGCGGTACGCACATGCAACTCTGAGTGCGTTGCACTCACAGTAGCGTCTTTTGCCGACAATTCGCTTCTAGCGTTCTTGCCCATAAAGCAGTATCGAGTATGTTGTCGCCATTAGAAGTTTCCGTTTACTTTGCATTGGTCCACCAATGTTTGCCATGAACTTACTAAGCAGACCAGTTATCTTGGCTGCTTTTGTTGCTGCGTGTTGTAATTGAGCCCAAAATATCAATTTTGGGCTCAATTTTTTGTTTTTCTTTCTTCGCAGGTGTCATAACTGATTCTCAGCAACTATTCCGGAGTAGTAAACCTTAACTTAAGAGCTTCAATGATATCTGTCCATTTGAGGCTGTTAAAAGATTTGCGGATGTCCAATGTTTTCAATAAGACAATCCTCTTTGAGTGATGGTTCCCTCGCTGTGCGTGTTCAACGCTGACCTTCCTGCTCTGAATCCATGCTGGCGTTCCGATAATCCACCAGCGTCTTCAATAACTGCGGATAAGCGAGTTTTTATCATCTTTTCTAGCAGCTTCCCAGCGCTATCAAGCATACACAATGGTCTGTATGCTGATGGTTGGGTAGGATCTCCTGTGCCTTTGCTGATCAGTACTAGTTTTTGCTTTTTCCACACTTCCGGGAATAAGCCTTCCTTAAGGCACGTATTATACATCGATAGTAGAACGCTTGGGCGATTTTCCGCTACTATTTTCAGTATTTCTGCAGGAATTCAATCAGGTCTTGGAGCCTTGCTGCTCTTGAGGGATTTTGCTGCTCCTTTAAGTTCTTCCTCAGAAAATAAAGGTGTTGATCCGACAAGTAGCACGTCTGGTTCTTCCTGCTGCAGGTTATGCGTAGGAAATAAGGCATCAACTATGTTGCTCATGGTTTTGCAGTCCATATCTGGGTCAGGAGTCCTACCTACAATATCTCGAAAACTGTACCACTTAAAAAATTTTTTATTTTCATATTCGAATTCAGCAGGAAAACTACATAAGAAAAGTAACCTCTTATCCATGGAACAAAAAAAAAAAAATTTTGTTAATTAGTGCTATTATTCACGGACGCCGTCGACGTTCAATCTATAAAATCTAATTTGAAATGAAAAATTTGCACTGGGCTTGATAGACAGCGTTCACACAAGTTGTACGGATGGACAAGCCAGCAGAAAAATCAAAAAAATTTTAAATCCATCCATCCAACATGAGTGTCAAACGGCTGGTCAAACCGTTAACATGATCAAATAGTGATGTTTGTCAAGCATGGTGGACAGCATTAAGGATGGTGTGTACGGCCATATTGAATGACAATAAAGCAATAAATATACAAATCTATGATCATTTCATAAATTTTAAGAAAAAATAAACAAAATTGATAACAATTTCTATACGAAATCAGCTGCTTATGCATTGTATAAATAAAAAACAATATGTTTGCATGTCTGCTCTGAGATTCCTAATCATTTGACAAGCTTTTCGTTCGAATTTGACAGTAGGTTAAGCTAGCTCATGAGTGGTTTAGTTGTCCCTGTAGTTTTAATATACGATTTGTGTATATTCGCACAGTTGCATAAGCTTGCTTCATTCAAAACATGTATGGTTTAATTGGACCTTATAGCTTTATAGGCATCCATCGTACAACTTTAGGTCTGTATCATCCGGATTTTGTGTTTCTGAAAAGTGTCAAATCACGATATTCGAGAGAGTAAAAGCTGAAATTTCTCTGAGTAGTCGAATCACCACAATTTTCGGATGATACGCAAAACTCATGGTTTATTTATATAAGGTTGGAGCTAATCCAAATTGTGCCTCTTTCTTCATTATTTGATTCTTCTCGAACTGTCAAAATCGAACAAAACAAAACGTAATAATATGGTTAATAAGGAAAAAAAACATTTTGTGTTTCGTAGAGATTATTGACTTTATATTTCGTGTGATTTTTTCTTTAAAATTATTTCACTCAATGGCTACACCGAATTTTTGTGAATTATGCCACGTTGTTGCTTCGAAGGAAAACCTTCCATTTTTTTGTGTATTTATTATTTATTTTATTTATTTATTTATTCATCATTCTCTTTATAACTTATAAATCTAGTTTTTCGAGAATAGTTAGTGACATTTGTATTTCATATAACAAAATAGTGATAAATGTCACAGCATTATAAATTCATTAATCCATTCACTAGTTGTGGGGGCGAACATGATATATATAGATAAAAAATATAAAAAGAGTATAAGAACCAAATTGAATATATATATTTATGAACAATCTATGCAATGAAGAAGAAAAAACAATTATTTAAAATAATGTCATCAAAAACTCTTTTAAACAACGTAATGCATGAATATTTCGACTTGGGTGTTATCAAAATCGAGAAGCCATAATTTTATTTCTTTTAAAAACGCGGAGGGAGACCTAATGTTTCGTATGCTTTCTGGAAGACTGTTAAATAGTTAACGTGATAAGACCGAGTAGAAGTTTCTGAATAGTGTAGTGCGAAATGCTGGCAAGTGTACAAAAGACCATAAGTTGCGTCGCAAAATGTAAGAATCTTGTATGGGACTTTGCAAATGGCCGCATCTCATAAAAAATAATAGAGATGTCGAACTGGCAAAATTTTGTTAGCTCTAAACAAATCCCTGGATGGAGTTATCCGTGAGCAATTGCAAACATTTCGAATCGCACATTTTTGCAGCACAGTCAATTTCTGTATTTTATTTAGGTAGGCAGCTCCCCAACAACTAATACCGTACTCCAATTTGGAGTGAAATAATCCATAATAAATTATATTTATGTATTGCTAGAGACGTTATTTCTAAGCTAACTGTTTATTATGACACCCAAGTATTTAAAGTAAATCACTCTTGCAATATTAAAGCATTTAGGATCACAAGTGATATTGGCATTAAAAGAGTTATACGACCATCGGTTTGCACAGGCATTGCTATGTAAAATATAACGTCTACA
The DNA here is from genome assembly GCA_963680825.1 of Meiosimyza decipiens. Classification (NCBI taxonomy): domain Eukaryota; kingdom Metazoa; phylum Arthropoda; class Insecta; order Diptera; family Lauxaniidae; genus Meiosimyza; species Meiosimyza decipiens. The sequence goes on along the minus strand of OY804258.1, from coordinate 73,045,365 downwards.
GTTTTCTGGATGAAATATTATATCTAGGTCAGGATACTCTTGGAGCTTGGGATGAAAAAACATTATTTTAGTCTTATTACTGACGACTAATCTATGCTCAGCAAACCAACATCGTAGTAGGTGGATATCGTGATTTATATAAGCAATTCCTAGGTCATCTGTGAACGCTATCACTTTTCCTTTAATTGACTGAGAAAATAGGTAATTAATGTAGACTAAAAATAAAGTAGGTTCAAGGACTGATCCCTGGGGAACACCTAAATTTGTTTCTACGGAATCACTTAGAATTTGCTGAATATTCACTCTCTGAGCTTGATTTTTCAAATAAGACTCAAACCAGTTGTAAATACAGCCACGAATAACCGCATTATTAAGCTTATTTAAGAGAAAATCAGGATCAACCATATCAAATGCTTTCGTTATGTCAGCAAAAACCCAGCACAAACTTGTTTCCTATCCAATTCTTTGTGTAAGATAGAGCAGAAGTCAAGAAGAGTATCCTCGGTAGAACAGCCCTTTCTAAAACCAAACTGCTGCGGACTAAAAAGTTTTATTTTGTTGAAGTAGCGTAGTAGCCTACTTTTCATTATTTTTTCAAAAATTTTTGAAAATGAAGACAAAAGGGAAATTCGGCTGTAATTTTTAATGTCTTCTTTACTTTCTTTTTTAAAAAGTGGTAAAACTATAGCATCCTTAAGTTGCTCTAGGAAAATACCAGAGACAATACTTAGATTGAAGATGTGCTTCAAAACGTCAACAATGTTGAAGGCTTTGTTTTTTAATACGATGTTAGAAACACCATCACTGCCACAGAAATCACGGTTTTTTAATGGCTTTATCACACTTAAAATCTCCAGTTCAGAAATGCTATCAAAGTAAAAGCTGTTCATGTTGAAGGTATCTCCAACAATCCCAAAATCATAGCAGCAGTTACATGGTAAGGTAAGACTAGGTGGAAATGTTGAATTGGTTAAAATTGTTGGCTAATTCCGTTGCATCTGTGATACAAATATTTTTTCAGCATAAACATCACTCCAATCACTCGTTATTAGTTAAGTATTTAACTGGTGAAAGTTAATTCTAGCCACATCTATTTGAGAGCAACGCTTAGCTTGTTTCTTTATACTTAATTCATGAAATAAAATGCCAGTCCGTAAACTTCAAGATCAAGTAAAATACCATCGGAGTGATTAACAGAAATATTAGAAAAACTACCGAAAACATGATCAAGACAAGTTCCAGCGATAGGCCTTGTGGCTTCATTTATGAATGAGTATAATCCATATTCTGACGAAAATAAAGCAGAGCTTAAAGTTAAGAGGTCTACATTAAAATCACCTACAATTATAAGATTTGCCGCCGAAATGCAACAAGCAACCTTTATGATATCAGCACTTGTAAGACTAAAACGCTCAATTTCACATTCAAGAGTATCACTCACAAAAACTCCAACTCCACCAGGCGGATCCGAATCGTTAGGATTTGCAAAAAATTTATAATTGGGTAAATAAAAGTCATCAACATATATTTAGATTATGTTTGACTGTTATGAAGATTTAGTTGTGATTGTTGGACTCAAGTCAAAACGTTTATTCATAATAATTTATTTCATTATAATTTGACCAACGTTTCGTGAGTCATTTATCACATCATCAGGGTCCTTTATTACCACTACGAACGAAAATTTTTACATTAATAATAAATTCACATCAAGATTTTACAAAACTTACATAAATTATTTGAACATAAAAGCTTTAGTTGACACAAAAACATTAGATTTACATTAAAACCATAAAACAACTGTCACTAACTTAAACAATTCTTTTCAGTGCTACTAGTACTAGTGAATATGCTTTATTAATTTTGTCTCTGTCCTCCTGTATTCATTGTCGTTTTAATTTTTTACTGAATCCGAAGGGTCTCTAGAGTACATCTTTTGGTGTACTATTTCTACTTATCTAAAATACTGACATTGCCAAAGTCTTGCACAGTGCTTTCTTTCAAACATATGTTGCGCTAAAGCTGTTATATTTCTTTCCTTTTTGACGTCCGATCTATAGTCTGTAATTCTTTTATGCTGTGTTCGTTTTGTTGTTTCTATATATGTTAAATTGCAGCTTTCATTGTCATTTCCTTTACATTTAATTTAATAGACTATGTTGTTATGTTTGTCTTTTTGGTTCGTAAATATCGTTTTCAAAGTGTTGTTTGGCTTATGGGCGATATCATCAACTTCGAAAGAATATATCCAAATTTCTGAAACAAAAATAAGGTCAGGATAGTGTTTTATGGTATCAAAATTAGAAACAATCAAGTCAAAATTATGTCGCAAACAGCGAATATTTTTACAACATAAACTGCTTTACGTTCATTAGAATTCGATTGGAAGTTTATATCAGAAATACTCCTAATAGTTGATGTTGAAAGGCCTTCAGTTATAAGATCAATATTATTATTGGTAAAACTATTAAACATTAACAATAATTGGTAACATTAGATCCTCAAAGCATTTAAATCATCTAAAGTTCTTTTAACAAAAACCTCTTCATTTTCAACCTTTCTTAGGAGTATTTTAGAGATTCTGGACCATATATATATAAATTTCTTCACCATCTTCACTCTCTTTGCTGACATAAATAAATCTCTTGTATGCTAAGTGAGACGGTTATTTATATAATTTTTTTTTCTTTGTCACCACCAAGTACAGAAGCATTTAACTTCTGTTTCACAGAGATATTTAGAGCTTCACTTAGTACGCGTTGGACGCACTCTACTGCATTATTTACCTTTGGTACTCCCACGATCTCAATTTCATTCTCCAATTGCTGCTGTGTTTTCCAGTTCAATTTGTTTTCTAGGTTGTTGACCGTAACTTCAGTTTAGCATTTTCTTCCTTCAGTTCCCGAATTGTATAGAGAAACTCAATGCTTACTTTTTTTACGTTAATTATCTCTTCGCAAAGCAGTTGCATAGTAGTCGGGTTGTCAGATGATTCTAGTCGTACAGGGGATGATCACTTGTTTCTTTCTGATTTTTATTCTGTTGTTTACTTGATATTATTATTGGTCATATAATCGAAATCAAGTTTATTCAATTTGACACATGAATAATGAAACTAACATCCGAATAATGAAACGTAATCCGAGCAACAAACTTTAAAAGCAATATTTTTTTGATTGCAAACAGAACAATTCATGTTTTATACTTAAAAAATTTAACTTTATTAGAGAGCAGAGAAAAACGCGTGCGCACCCCACGACACTCACTTTTTAACGATTGAAGGAAGGCGATTTGAAAGCTGCGGCAAGGACTTGAGAGAATCATCGCGTGTTTGTCACACGGGATACCACATTTTTGCTTACAATAAGAGCACATTTTGAATGTATAAGGTTTAGCTATAAGCCAAACAGTAAACGTACTGTGTCCAATGGATATAATGTGCTTACTGCAGCCACCCTATATATGGAAAGGGGGGAAAAATGAGCTGAAACTTTGACATCACACCAGTTAACTAGCTTGATTCACCGCAGCGCTAGATGCAGCGCATATCCATGATTGGTAGCTGAATACTTGACTGAGCTCCGATTTTGCAACCATATTTTTATTTGAAATTTGTATTCAAATAAAAATTAAATAAACATTTGCTGAACAACGCAACTCTGCGCAAAGATGTGTAACGGCAGCAGTTCAATGATGGAAATTTTCATCAGAAAACTAGCCATTACCAATGAGTCATCTGTTGGACACTGGCGTTGTAGGACAGTAATTCGAAACCCTAAAGTCAACATGACAGATGTTTCATAAAATCGCTCTATCGCGGCTGTTGTTCGAGACTTTTATTTGTGTGCGACAAATCAGCCAATGGGAACACGGAACGGCGCGTCGGTTGGCTTAATAAAGAAAGTTTCGAATGCCACGCGGAGTTGGTTTTTTGAAGTGAACGCGTGCGGTCTAGGTTGCTTTGCGGTGGTTGCCAATTTCTTTTATAAAAGAATAAATTAATTTCAATGCGTTGCTGATTGTTAAATTTCGATCAGGCGTCGGTAAAATAATGCAAAAGCATTAGTATTATTAAAACTAAAAAGAAAATAAAACTTTGATTCGATCCGTTACCATGGTTAAGTTAAGTGGTTAGAATTGTATCTGCTAAAATCAAAGAATTAACCTGTAAAAAATAGAGTCGAGTTGAAATAGTAAAAGTTTTTAAAATGAAATAAATTATTCAGATAAGTAAAGCAAATAAAACAAAAAAAAAACAAAGAAAAAGAGACATTTTTTTTGTTGAAGATTTGTTTGGTGAATTAATCGTCGGTCTGAGGTACTTTAACTTTAAACCCCCCCCTAACGTTAATTTTACAATTATTTCTAAAATCAATAATAACATAAATAAAAAGAAGAGAATGGAAAATTAACCTAACCTAAAAGACGCGTTCGCGGAAGCGCCAGTACTCCACATTACATAAATCTAAAAAAAAGTGCAAACAAAACGAAACAGAAATAGTGACAACTAAATGAACTTAAAAATGGGAACGAAACTTAAAGTAAAGTGAAACCCAAATGTAACTTAATAAAAAATGATAATTATTGAAAGCAAACTAAAAGGAAAAAAATTTTTAACATTAATCAGCGTCAATAAATCACATTGGATTGGAGTGGATTTATTACCAGAAATATTTTTACTTTCAAAAAGAAATAACTACAAATGACATTAAAAATAAAATTACGAATAATACATAACTAAAAATAACAATAAAAGGGTGATTTCACGAACCAGCTTTACTTAATTTTACCAGCAAATCCTGCTCTCCAACAACACCGACATCAATAATTTATTCATCAAAACTTTGAACTACAACAACATTTACACGACACAACTTTAAGCAACTCTAAACACACCAACAGCAAAAAGCGTGAGCTAATAAGTTTTTCATTTTTCCTATTTTTTTCATTAGTACTTTTAATATTACAAAGGTTATCTTTGTAAAATTTAAATTTTTTTTTAAAATTATAAACAAAATGTTTGCATTTTTACCAAACAAAAACCAATTCCTATGTTAGAAAATAAGAACTCTACTACAATACAAAAAAAATCACACAAATAAAAAAAAAGGTAAACACCTTTAAAAATATTAAATGCATTACAGATTAAATTTGAATGAATACATATATGAAATTTTGGATTCAATAAATTCTTGGCAATATTCAAAGCCAAAAATATAAAAATAATAAACTTAAGTTAAATTTGAAAAATAGCATTTAAGTTCAATGTGTAATACATCATATAAATGTTTACTACTATGTATGAACTAATGGTTACATTTGTTAGTTAAAAACATCTATATATAAAACAAAAAAAAATGTAAAAAATAGAATTCTTTTGTTATTATAAATAAGCAAACCACAAATAAAAACAAAAGAAAAATAAAAACAAATAAATTAAAACAAAAAAAAAAAGATTTAAAAAGAAAATAAATTTCTTTTTATTTAAAAATAAAAGAAGGAATTTGGAAATATGACAGCCTAAAAGGTTACACGGTTGTCCTATGTAGAACCATAAACAGTTTAGGGTGGACCTAAATAAATCGCCCAGCAGGTCCACATGGTAGGGTGGGTGTAGAAGGGCCCGAGCAGAACACCAGGCTCGGTGGTTCAGCCAGTCTGAAATTTTAGGGAGGCCCGTAAATTTATTTTGATTTTTTTGTAGACTTAACAGTTGTAACAGTTTTTCTGATTGAATTTTGAATTTTATCCGAAATTTTTTTTCTTTTGCTGATGAGCTCAGCAACCCAAGTCAGCACGAGTACAAATTGGTACGGTGAAGGTGCATTATGGGCAGCACCGATCCCATCCCAAATTACCGAACTGCTAGCATCGGCACACCAGCTCGTGCAGCCGCTCTTCATAAGGCACGAATAAGAGCACCGATCGCTTGCGCGATTACAGATGATTCATCAACGTTTGCGCTGCACTCAACTCTCATCCACTTCCATATTAGATTTTACCTTATGTTTGTAATAACAAAAAATTATTACTTATAATATAATAATAATAATAGAGATTAGCTACTACAGCTATAAGCCTTCTTAGCACTTTAGCTTAAAGCTTTTAACAAAGGTTAAAGCTTATTAATAAATTAGGGAAATGAAAAAATTATCATGCAATTAATTTGTTATATTTTTATAATTTTTTCTTTGCTTTATCGCACTTTCTCAACATACCCATTCAGACCATATGTATAAAAGCACACAACTGCGTGAATGCAATTGTATAGATTTATTAATATGGTATAAGGAATAAATGTTAGAAAAAATTTACCCATCATGCTGTGGGGCTCGGACAACACAAACATAAAGACCAACAACCACCATGCTACAAAATTAAGTATAGTTATTTTTCAATCTTAGCTTGAGTTGACCTTTTGACAAGCTAATATTATATGCATCGCAATTATTAATGAGAGAAGTCATGCGATGAAAAGGAGCTGTAGCCATATAATTAGTTCTACTGAATGGTTGGTAAAATATCTGATATGAGTTACGATTAATCCTACGATTGGTGTTAAAATGAATATAACTAAGAAGCTCTGGCGCAGCAAGCGACCCTGTCACAAGGTGATGCAAGTAAAGTATACCCGCAATATTCTACGAGTGCTCAAAGACTGCATACCTAATATCTTTAAACGACCCTCATAAGAAGGAAGGTTTAAGGGGTCATTCCAATTTAAGCCTTTGAGAGCAAAGCGCACAAAATTTTTTTTTGAATTCGTTCTACTCTATCTATATGTATATTGTAATATGGAGACCAAACTTGGCTAGCATACTCTAAGTGAGGACGCACAATTGTATTATATAAAGTTACTGTTACTAAAGGACTTTTAAATTCTTTTGCCCATCGCTTTATAAAACCAAGTAATGACGAGGCCTTCTTACAGATTGTATTAATGTGTTCATTAAACGTCAATTCAGCATCAACATGTATACCAAAGTCTTTGACTATATCGACACGACAGATTTTCTTATCATTAAGTATATAATCAAATTCCACATAAATTTTCTTTCTAGAGAAGATCATAGTTTGGCATTTGTCAGGATTTAAATGTATACTATTTTTAAAACACCAAACTTCAAATGATTTCAGGTTAGACTGAAGGGCAAAGGTGTCATCATCCACCTTCACAGATCTGTAAGTTTTCATATCATCAGCATATATAAGCAGATGAGAGTTTTTGATTACATGAGTAACATCATTTATAGCCAAAATAAACAGGAGCGGCCCCAGGTGACTTCCTTGCGGAACACCTGAAAATGCTGTAAAAGGGAAAGACAACACCTCTCGAAATCTTATTCGATAAGATAGAGTCTGTTACAGAGCAACAAAAAAAAATTATTTAAATAGAAATTGTAAACAAACAAAGCACAAAGGGGAATCGAAAAGTTTATGCGCGCTTAAGTAGCAGCAATGCAATCAACTGCTTTTCTTTAAAGTTAATAGAAAATTTTAATTAAATAATTAAATTATAAAAATTTAATGGTGATGTTCTTTGTGTAATTGCGCATATTTCTATTTCTTATTTTGTTTGATTGTTTTGATTATGCTGTTGACAATTTTAGAAGAGATCTTCTATGCTCTCCCAGGACTGCAATTGCAAATTTTGACAAGATCCCCAATATTACATAATTAAACCATTGATGTGATACACTTATTGTGGTTATACTTTATTAATCTAAAAAAATATTTACTTATTTTTTTGGATGATGCAGATCTTTTATGATTTCTGCACGCCAGCAAGACTTAACTACATAAGGTAACTGCGAAATAAAATTGCTGCTTCTTCCAAAAGTAGATCTATTGACAGATTGTTTTAGATTTCTTTTTCAGTTGTGCTTTGAATATCAATTTTGACACTCAAGCTTTCTGACTTTCAACACTTTCAGATTTGAGTTTAACAAATTTGGAAAACTTATTAATTAAATCATGCACGCCAATATTAATGCATAGAGTAATAGATCTATCGAAATCTTAATCGATTAATAAGAAATCGTTCATAATACGGCTTTGTGGTCCTAGTTGAATTAAATACATACGTGTCTTAAATTAATAGTATCTAAATAAGATGCATACTGTTCTAACTAGAGGAAATGCCACTGTGGCTTATTCTTTAAGTGTCTTAGCCTGTCTTACTTTATGCTGCTTCCTCTCAACTCTGTTTCTGGATTACAGTACAGAAGCTAAAGTAAATACAGTAAAAGTTCTCGTGTAAGTTTATTTTAATATACAAACTATACTTAAATTTTCTTTGGCTCACATTTCCAAATTTTAATTTAAATGAACATACGCGTTTTGATTTGAGGCACTAGTTTCAGAGACGTATACCCATTGAAAGACGCAGATTTACCTTTAAAAATTGGTATACCTTGGGAACCTCAATTGATATACTTGTGTATTGAAAGCTAATTTTAATAAGCTTTAATTTAATATATGAGGTCTTATTGAATTCTGTCCCAAACGTGGGTTGTGTACCGTGTTTTGGACAATTTTTCTTAAAACCCATGCTTTGTACAGGATTCCACAAGACATCCAAGTATATTCGATTTAGTCTCTTCCTTGCTCGATCATTTGGTACAAAATTCGGCTTAAGTTTACTTTAGCTGACATTCTCCAATTTTTTTTCTTTTCTTAGGGGTAAAAGAGGGTCAAAAATAAATAAAAATTATGAAAAAAAAACGGCCCGCTCGGATCTAGTTTCGAAGATATAGCCATCGGAAGTTCCGGATATAGCTTTTCTAAAAATGATCATAAGTTGGGAACCCCTGCATGAAGTTTTGAAATTTAACTTATAATTTTGGAGATATGACGACTTTTTTGAAATTTGGACCAACTTTTTTTTAAAAAAACCTTTTTTTCCCTAAAAATGTCTTAATGACATATGAGTTTTTTAGCATATTAAGAGAGCCTGATTCGTTCCCTTTAAAATGGTATATAGTTCGTTGTAATTTTTTTAATATTTACCCCATTTTTTTATCGAAAAACAAAAAATATCATTCAATGAATTCCTATAGAAAGTATGTATTTTTGGACAAAAACAATAAAAATCCAACAACAACAACTATTGTTATTATTATAAGACGATTATCATTGTAAAACTTAAAAATTTTTAAGTTGCGGCGCTATTTTCTTTTATTACAACCTTCAATTTAAAATAATTATTAATTCATGAAACAAAATAATCATAACATTTAAAAATTTTTATGAAAAATCGTGGCCGCCCTATTCTTATATGAAATTACTGTGGCTAGCAAACTAGGTGTTGGATATATTATAGACTGATCCGCGGCCGAAGGCCGCCGCGAAGCCGGTGTTGGATTTTGGGAGTGTTAAATCCTGAGCTGCGGCCGCAGGCCGCCCACTTACCCCTACTGTTAAATAAAATAACTGTAGCCGGTTTTTGATATGCTCTAAGATATAAATGATTGAAATATGCTAAAAATATTATAAGAAAAGTTTAAAAAAAAAAAACATCGGTCAAAATTTCAAAAAAGTCGTCATCTCCAAAATTATAGGTTGAATTTCAAAACTTTTCTCACCATTATTGAAGGCCATTAAATTATCTTTCTTATGACACCAAAATTTTTGATATCCATGCAAGGGTTCCCAACTTATGATAATTTTTAAAAAGCTATATCCGGAACTTCCGATGGCTATATCTTCGAAACTAGATCCGTGCGGCCCGTTTTTTTTTTCATAATTTTTATTTATTTTTGACCCCCTTTTACCCCTAAAAAAAAAAAAAATTGGAGAATGTCAGCTAAAGCAAACCTGTTCCCAAAATTCGTATCTGGCTTATTTGAGGGACAACGCTCCGATTTTATTTATTTCTTTGGAGATGTGGCTTATCATAAATAAATATAAATCTCCGAAAAAAATTATTGGTTGCATCTGGTTTAGGAGCTATAGCCATCCAAAGTTGCGGAAATAGCTTTTATAAAAAACGCTATAAGTTGGGAACCATGTCGGAAGTTGCGGATATACCTTTTATATAAAACGTTATAAGTTAAAAACGCCGGAACAGGTTTACTTTAGGGACAACTCTCCGATCTTATATATTTTTTTGGAGATGTAGCGAATCAGAAATAAATAATAAATCGGAAAAAAATTGTCGATCGGATCTGGTTTAGGAGATATAGCCATCCAAAGTTGCGGATATAGCTTTTATAAAAAATGTCATAAGTGGGGAACCCCTGGATGAATTTTGAAAACATGGATATCATATTAAAGGTAATGCCTTCGGGACAAATTATAAAAAGCTCCCGAAGGATCACGATTGACGAAGCTTTAAACTTTGACCATTATGTTAATTATTTAGTAATTGTGAAACGTTGATAATGAGTGACACGTTCACTCGAAATGCATAAATAAATCTTTTAAATTGAAATTTATTTCTTTTTATTTTATTTTATTTTACTTACGACTTTTTGCAATCCATAAAGGAAAAAATTTTATTATTATTTTTTTTAACTTTTTCAAAAAATTGTTAGTTAAATAAATTATTTTTTTATGTGTAAAGGCTAAGATCGATCTTTTCCGATTTATTAAAATCGAGTTAAAACACAAGAAATTTATTAAAAAATTATCCCTTGCAGCGCCGACGTTTCGGGGATTATTTGTCCTCTTCTTCAGGGCCTCAATTTATTAACTGAACATTAAAACATATAACATAGTTACAAGTGATGATGAGAAATCTCTCACTCTGTTCCAATCTATGTTAACTGAATTTATGTAATATTTATTATTGTTGTATCATTACTTGTAACTATGTTATATGTTTTAATGTTCAGTTAATAAATTGACGCCCTGAAGAAGAGGACAAATAATCCTCGAAACGTCGGCGCTGCAAGGGATAATTTTTAAAATATTTCTTGTGTTTTAACTCGATTTTAATAAATCGGAAAAATTCAATTTTAGCTTTTGCACATATAAAAAAAAATAAACTAAAATAAAATACATAAATAATTTATTGTTTGTAAAGAACAAATAAAAACTGCAGAAGGAATTCAATTATTGAATGAATCTTATCAGAGTGTGCCTCTTCTTTCTAGTTGCAGTTAATTTTGAATTTATTGGATAATAACCGGAAGGCTTTTTTTTTTAATTTTCAATTTGCTTAGCATTCATTTCAATTTTCATATATTCAAAAAACTTTATACAAATTTAAATAAATAAAAAAAAAAATCCTAATAAAATACAAAATGGCAGAGCAGGGGGATTTTGACGTCATTGTTAAAAACCCAATGCGCAACATAAGCCAAAATGACATTTCCCCTGATTCTAAGACTGTTGATTTTACTCTGTGGTACGCTGCGGTACGTTCCAATTACCGACAAAATTCGGAGAGTTATTTAATATATAATTCTTTGATTGAAGTCTGAAACCATAATTCGTAAACAAACAAATTTTTAAAAAATACAATAAGACATAATTTTTAAAGCAAGAAAACTGAAAAATATAAGACGTTTTTAAATAACATACTGCAAATTAGCAACATTCTTTTAAGAATATGCGTAAATAAAATGGTTCTTTGTACATAAAGAATTGAACATTCGAGAAGACCGTATGTTGTCTGTAATTTAGCTTGAGGGTTAAAAATAATTGTCCCAAAATTTGAGCTTCCTAGCTTAGACCTGTTAAAGGTGCGGACAGAGTTTGTGTCCGATTTCGTTGAAATTTTATGTAAAATCGGATTTACTAAAACGTAGCAAAAATCTATTTTAAGTGTCGAGATATAGCGTTTTAGGTATTTTTTTTTGGTATGCGAGAGACCGCCCCCTGTTGTCAAACCACGCCCACATTTTTCGCGTGGCTGAAAATGCGGAAGGAATACACCCGAAGGGCTTTTTTTAAATTCGCGGTCTTATAGGCCTATATTATAAAATCGGTTTTGAAGAAAACTCTCCGAATATTTCTGCTTCCTAGATCAAACCGGTGAACGGCGCAATAGGTTTGTTTCCTACAAGAATTGCTCTTTATTCTTATGAATAAATCAAAAAAATCTTTTTATCAAATAAAATAAAATTTTGTTAACATTGCATTTTTCCTTATTGAATTTCTTGCTACAAAGTTGAAGAAAGTTAGCAAATTTTTCAGCGACCTTTTGCGCGTTCCTCAAAAATATTCCTTGATTGCAAAACACGTAATTGGATAAAATTATGAAGGAATTTTTATTCATGAGAGAGGTGAACATCTCTAAGAAAACTGAAAACTTTGTTTAATATTTTCTTTCAAAACCTTTATATGCAATTACAGTTTTGCACCGTGTTGTCATAGAAGCAATTAATTTTTGGCATTTCTCTGGTCTCCTTTGTCACCCGGTCTAACTCCTCCAGATATAAAACTTTTCCTTTGAAATGCCAATTTTTAGTTGATGCCAAAGTTTTTCAATTGGATTAAGGATAGTGCCATAAAACATTTTAAGAAAAATAAATCAATAAATTAGACCCCAACAAAAGACTACTGCTAGTTGCAGTAGGAATGGACAAGTTAATAAATTTATCATTGAGCTCATTGACATCAATCGGAAGGCTTCACTCAGAGACACCATTTATTTCCTATTCCAGAACTACGAATTTCTTTTCTGGCTTTTTTGCTGCAAATCGTATTACTGAACTTATCCCTGTAAAACTTGACTTTCGATATATAAATTTCAGTCGTAGTTATTTTTCTTAGTTGTGATTGTATGTGGCGTTTCGATGAAATAGTTAAATTTTTTATTTTATTGTTGAGCCAGAGCTTTAGTTCTTTGTTTTGGGTTTTAATTCTAATTGGTATGAACTCATTGGTCTTGCAACCAAATCGTAAGTATAATACCAATGAGCGTTTAAAACATTTCGCTCAAGACTAGTGTAGTTTAAATGTTTAAAGTCACGAAAAGATAATGATCTATGTAAATGGTTGAATTGGAAATCTCGTATATCAAGAAAATAAGATCATTATACTTACTTAATTTTAATTAGTATATTATACTTAAATTAAATAAAAAAGAAGAAGGAAAGGCAATGAGGCATTTTGGGGAAACTGACCAACCAGGGCTGCCCTGTAAAAGCCTCTCTCGATGCCTGAAAATTCCCGAATTTAAGCCATTTCTGTTGTTTAAATTAAATGTTTGTAATATTACAGCTCAATTGGGCTATATTTGAATATTGATCGCTGCTAACTGGTTGTAAGTTCATTTATAATTTATTTAATAGTAATTATAAATGCAATCTTTTTATTCCTGTTGATTGATAAGCCAAACTGGTTAAGAAAATAATTTATGCCAAAGGGCTCTCATATTTTCAACTTTATACAGACGGCTCTGTTATTTTTGCGTACATGTGTATGAGCGTTTTGGTTCGTTTAATTTTTTGATATTATAAATATTAAAATCTATTGATTAAAATTTGAAAAGTAAAATTCAATTTTTTATTTCTCTTTAGAAAAAATGTTCCTGATTATGGTGCATCTCGAGAAAAGCATGATTTAGGCTTTCTTACCTTTGATTTGGAAACAAATCTAACTGATCGTTTCAACTGGAACGTAAAACAACTATTTTTGTATCTCACTGCCGAATATAAAACTTCTGAAAATGTTTTAAATCAAGTTGTCTTATGGGATAAAATCGTTCTTCGTGGAGAAAATACAGTGTTAGATTTCAAAAATATGAATACAAAGTATTATTTCTGGGATGATGGCAACGGTTTAAAGTAAGTACTTCATTTATTATAGTGTAAGTAATATAGCCTTTCCTACCATATTGTACGTTTTGTTATATTGAACTCTATAAAATTAACATATTTTCATTTACATATCTACATATTTCTATATTGTACATAAAATCAAGCCTCCTGACTGGCTAATCAACGTAAAGTTCATACCGCTAATCCTAGAAGATTTAATTTTGGAGGGTACATTGCAATCGTTGCAAAAGCATGCGTCTATTTTATACGAAAAATTGGATAAACGAAAGCACAAAAAAGCAGTTGCTTCGCATTTCTTCTTTTGTGAAGTTGAAAATAAATTTTTGGGCCAATTTTTGAACTTTTTTTTGCAAAAACATCGAAAATAGATTTCGGAAGACAAATTGAAAATAAACTTTGGAGTCACTAGGGGGATCCTCGACATTCAAATCTATTTTCGACCCTTGTTTATCTATTGGTGTAATAAATTTTTTTGAAAAATGGATGACTCCGATGATTGGTTTATTAATTTTTTTTTTTTAAATGGGTTCAGAACACCTTCCAATATTCTTTTTTAACCTTTCTCCACCGCTCCAAAATTAACTTTCACCTATATGTATCAAAAAATTAAATTCTTTTGTTATATCTTTCAAAAAATTATTGCGGATGTTTTAGTGCGAACGAAAACGAGATGATATGTACTTTGCAAAGCTTTATGTTCAGTACGTTTGGTGCAAAAATTACAACCGCAAAATGCATTAACTGTTAGAGAATAACTCCAACAATTGTAAGGGAACAAAAAATGGTCAACCAGCTGCTTATGCTAGTTTCAATGACAGCTATGTCATATCTTCAGTAAGCTTTGTTAGCCGATGTTAAAGAGTATGCAAACACACTATATTTAATTCTTCGCATTGACCAGTTAAGAATCATAGCAAAAAACACAAACACTACGACAAAACTCCATATTCTTTCCTCCTTCACATGCAATTGCTCCTGCAACTTATTTATTTATTTATTTATTTCAGTCTAATAGAACAAAAAAATTCTTACAGACTAGATTAACAAGTTATATATGAAAATATAATTAAGCGACGGCTTAAATATATTTTTTGGCAAATTAAAATCAAAACCATGTACATTGTTTATTGAATTAATTTCAGTTAACGCATTAATTATTAGAGCATTTAATGCATAATTAGTTCGACAAAAACCAATGTGGAAAAGTTCATTAAAGCGCAAATTTCTAGCAGGGTTATTAAAAGGAATGGCTTCTAAAAGAAAAGGACAATCAATATTTCCATTAATTATATCATAAATAAAAAGTAATGATAGAATTGTCCTTCTTTTATCTAGAGTTTTGAGATTTAATAGTAAACAACGCGATTCGTAAGGTGCATTGGATCAGAAAAATTTAAAGAATGCAAAGCGAATCCTATAATTTTTTTCTGAATACGTTCTAAGCGATAAATTTGATTAGCATATTATGGTCTCCAAATAAATGCAGCATATTCTTATTTAGAACGAAAATATTAGATGTATAGAGCAGTTTTAATTCTGAGCTATTTCTTCCAACAAAAGTTAACATTGCATATGTTTTAGAGATTATGAAGTTATAATGACTTACGAAAGTATATTTATCATCAAAAATTACACCCAGGTCAGAGATTTCAGTAACTTTTTTTAATTGCGAACTAGCAATATGGTATTGATGTTCAGATATCAAGATAACTTTATTAAATGTTAACTGAAAATATTTATCAATGTTAAGATGCAATTTATTTTCTTGATATCATATATATAAATTATTTAAATCACACTATAAATCTAAAGAATCAGCAATACATTTTACAGCAGAGTAAATTTTAAGATCATCTGCATATAAAAGGTACTTCGATCTGATAAAACAGCTACCAATGTCATTAATAAAAAGTATGAACAATAAAGGCCCCAGTATACTTCCTTGCGGAACCCCAGAAGTTACCATAAAGGGTTCGGATTTATGATTATCGATAATTACATAACAAACTCTGTTATATAAGTAAGACTCAATATATCTAAGAAAAACTGAGTGAAATCCAATTTGCAGAAGTTTACATATTATAATTTTGTGTGTAACTTTATCAAACGCTTTGGAGAAATCCGTGTGAATGGTATCAACCTGACAACCACCTCGAAAAGAAGAGAGACACTCCTGTAAAAATAGCTAAATTAGAGACAGTTGAGCGTCCTGGAATGAAGCCATGTTGGTTTGAACATAATATGCTTTTTACAGCAAGAAATATTTTATTTTTAACGACACTTTCAAAGAGCTTAGAAACAATCGTTAGTTTCGAAATTGGCCTGTAATTCGACACATTATTCTTACTACCATTTTTATGATTTGGTGTCATAAAAGTAATTTTCCAATCCTTTATGAAATTACCTTCAGTGAGTGATTTACTAAAAATAATTTTAAGAGGATAAACTAAAGTATTTAAACATCTTTTGAGAAAAATAGTAGAAATACTTACCATCGTTATCACTTTTAATAGATGATTTAAAATCATGAAATTACATCCGAATCCGGTTCATCATCATACCACGTTTCATCGACCATATTGGATTTAAAATACTCTGCAAATAAATTAACAGCTTCACTAACAGTACTAGCAGTTCTATTATTAAGAACCACTGTACTTGGAATACTGCTGGACACTTTTTTCGATTTAATAAATCCCCAAAAGGCCTTAGGATTCAATTTTATGTTAATCTCGAACTGACGAACGTAATTTGAATACAAAGGAAGTTCTATTCTCTTGAATAATATAAATATCTCATTTTAAATTCAGAGCTATTAGTTTTTTATATTTATTGTGAAATTTATTCCTTAAGTTTTTTAGCTTTTTCAAACCTATCGTATGCCACGGTACTTTATATCGATTCATACGTTGTTGCGGAACATAACTAATGCAAATACTATTAATTTTCGTTATAAAAGCTTTAAAGCAATCAGCAGTATTTATTTTATTCAGAAGTGAATTCCAATTAACATCTAATAAAATATTATTTAAATGATTAAAGTCACATTGATTAAAATTGAAGTTATTGGGAATAATTTCAGGTGTTAAACTACTGAATTCGTAAAATAGAAATTCAATGTACAATGGAACATGGTGCATATCAGGTGCAAAATATGGAAATGCGTATTCTTCAATTTGAAAATTCATATCATTACTAATGAAAACTAGGTCTAGAATTCTATTCAATTTATTAGTGAATCCATTGATTTGAACTAAGCCAACATTCAATAGGCTATCAATAAAATAGATTTCATTAGTACTGCTTACATTTGAAGGAAAAAGGTAATTATTATCCTCAGAATATTTCCAGGTAACTTTTGGCAGATTAAAATCACCTAAGACACATAGATGACTGTCTGTTGCGATATTTGAGGCCACGTGATTAATGATATCGGCATGAGATTTATAAATGTGTTCCGCACTATTAGGTGGTATATAAGATGCACATATAAAAAGCATATTATTTATTCCATGAAATTTAATACACAACTGATCTAAAAGAGAGTCAGCATTATTCAAAGTAATCAAAGTTGGACGCAATTTATGCTGAGCAGCTATTAAAGTACCACCTCCTCTTGAACAACCTGTTTTAACAAAATCACGTTCTTTCCGAAAAATTGCGTATAGATTTGTATTAAAAATTTCTTCGTCGAAGAAATTTGGATTAATCCAAGTTTCAGTAAACACAATAACATCAAACTCGAGGAGGCAACTTTTAACTAAAATTTGATTGGATTTAGTACGAATATCTAAAATATTCTGATAATAGATTTTGTTGATAGATTTATTACGGCAATAACTAACGGAACGAAAGGAACCGTCTAATAAATCATTTATGTGTTGTTTGCAGTTTTCCCTACTTGAGGAAAAAACTTAAATGGTTGAACTCTAACGTTAGCAGGCCAAATGTCTGGATTTAGCAATTTATTAGAGAAATATGCCAAAACACTTAATTTGAAAGTGATTTTTTAAGTTTGTTAAGTGCATCCAAGTTGAAATCTTTTTTAACAAGCTTAACGCATGTCAGATGTTTATTCTCGATATTAGCTTTGGCCGAGATAATTAATAATATCATCTTCGCAAACAGACGGAAGAAATGACGACAAATGCAACTAGGTTTTACGAACAACCACACTTAGTTCCGAATCACCATTTACTGCAACTACAATTTTTTGTGTTTTTTTTTCTAATGACAGAATTCTACACCTCAGTTGAATTATTAGTAGAGCAGAAACTGATGAGATGTCAATGTTATCAGTGCTTTTATTTTCATTATTATTATTAGGCATAGTTGCATTAGTCTCTAACATAGCGACGGCAATTGAAGCATTTGAAGAAGAGTGTGAAGGCAAAAGAGACAACATAGAAGCAGCACAGTTATCATCATTGTTAACAGGCAGCGCAGCAGCAGCAGCAAAAGAAGAGAAAGCAGCAGTTTGGTTTGAATTTTAGTTGTTGATTGTAGAAACAGCAGGAACAGCGTCGGGTAGAGTAAGCGAAGTTGACGATATCTCAGTAGCCCGAAGTGGAGATGCACCAGTAAAGGCAACAAGAGAAAAAACAAAGAGATAACTTTGCTTTTTCTTTTGCATATTGTTATTGTACAAAATAGCATTCTCATTTTGATTATTACACATCAGACTAGTTATTTAAGATTTTAGGTCTTTGACCTCAGCAACAAATTTTATAAGATTCGTATGAGAATTCAGACAACAGTCACAATTAAAAACAACATTAGGATTTCGTTGTAATATGTCCGAGGTATAATTGGTGTTTATGTTGGCACATATTGTATGGTAAGAACGTTTACAAATAACGCAATTAAGATTGTCTTTACTTATTACACTTGAGCACACAGCACAGCGCTATCTAAGAGACATATTACCGATCAGCTAGGCAGTCAAAATAATACTGATATTACACATTTCTTGACCGAAGTTCTAACGCACGACGTGTTCGTGTCATGACGAAAAATACGACACGCGCCTATCTCTCCTAAGGAGTTGTACGACCTAATTCTAAAAAACAAAATGATAACTTTTACCTGCAAAAGCTTTTTGAATAATCCGTATCGCTTGATGATGCCGCTTTAGTAAAGGGTAAAGTTGTTGTAATTGTCGTAAAATTCAATGCATTGGCTGCTGAAGGTCGGTCCGAGTTGACGGTCAGCATTAATGCAGTCAAGGCGGATGTTATTCAATGCATAAGTTAAATTAGCTCTTTTGATGCTTCTACTAAGAAAGATTTGCTTGAATTAGAGATTAAAAAATAATACGATGTTATTGTCTCCGAACTTCTGTCTGGAATTGTGAAACTGGGTGATATGTATTGCATATAGTTATATTTGCTACTCTTGTAGCAGTAAATTAAACTCGTTGGTATTTCTCACAATTTATTTTATTTCAACTTTATATTATTATTGAGTCACAAGTGGACTCTTAAGCTTACTATTCCAGACTGATTCCATCAAATTCAAAGTTATCTTCAATTTCCCATTCCGACAATCTAACCAACAACAACTTCTGCAATATCAGCAAAACATTGGCTAATGCAACCCAACGTTAAATAATGAAATGTAAAGCTGAAGTTGTTGATTTTGTTGTATATGTACTTGTCTATACTATGCCATCGTTTGGTTTTTCCGAACGATAAACTGATTCAAACAAATACTATATTACATTCTTTGCGTTTTTTATATTAGAATCAAATGCTTTGTCAGCATTAACCTGCAAGTTAAATAGAGTTTAGGAATTGGGGAGTGGGGTCAGGTCCAGCATGTGACTCCTCCTCCTTTAGACATTTGCAGTCCAAATGGGTCAACAAATTTTTTGTCTTCGGCTGATTGTTTACAATTGGGGGAACTTGAAGGGTTAACTTTGAGCTCAATATTGACATTTGAATTTTTTTTGCAATGTTTCTTATAAAGAATGATAAATATAAGTACTAACATAATTACGAGAATTAGGGAAGCATTCATACCATATGACACATTTTTATGCAGTTTCAATTCCTTAATCATTTTTTATATTTTCAAAATGTTTTATTTTTATTCTCTCGAAGTTGATTGCTTCCTTGAAAGTTACATTTTCATTTTGAACGTCTAGATAATAGATAGATTTCTCTCATCACAATTTTGACTTATTTTTGAATTATTATTATTAATCTTCTTCAATTACATTTATACTCGTTTCGTTGTTAAATTTCAATTTACAGTTTTTCAAAATTACATAATTTTTACTTTTTTTAATTCTTTTAAAACTACATTTTCCTTATATTCGAAATCGACATTATCTATTGTAACAAGAAGCTTATTTGTCTCGTCTATTTCGAGAAAATCATCGTTGGGTAAAGGAGTCAAGAGTTTTAGGTTTGTTGAAATGTAATTAATTGGAATTTTCAGAGCAATAATTAAAGAATTGTTTTGGTAAGTCATAACCCCCGTTTTAATTAATTTTAGTTCATAATAATCGATATTAAATTTGTCAATTTCTTCCTCAGTAATGATTCCCGGATGTATTATATTGTTTCTCGCGGACGCTATATTCACTCGTATTTCAGTGACTTCATCTTTTAATAATTTGAGTTTTATCATTTGATCTGATTACGACAGTCTTCTAGCAACTTCGTTGTGTCCCGTCCTAATGTCCTTGAGTGCTTTTTCTATAATTTCCCTATCCTATCATCATATCCAATTATCCCGATGGATTCGTTGGAATGGGAATTTATTAGAATCTGTTTGTTAAGTGTGGTGATGGCATTATGACTATTTTCATCAGTGCTCCTAAGATGTTCAAGTATTTCTTGTCTGTCGTCCTCGTCCATTAGTCCAAAAAGCCATTTATAAGTCGTTGCTCCGATATTAATTAGTCCTCTTTTTGTTCTATTTATGTTGTTTGGTATAATAGTTCTAACTTTAGACCTTATTGTTTTGATTTCCGACATTAATATTATTTTACTGTCAACGTCCAAGTTTTCTACGGTAGATTCAATTTCATCTATTAATTTTAAAATTTTTAACGGGTTTACAATATGCAAGACCGTATTTGTTGTATTGATTATCTCTACCTTTCTTTGTTGTATTGTTGAGTAACCCGAATTTTCCTCAATTTTGGTGATCCGCAGGAGGCCATTGCACAACGCATCTGTCATGAATAGTAGTAGTGTCCTCATCCTAAAATGTTAAACTTTGTTTTAATACTGTTATATAGAGATATTATTAATAATCTTTTTCTTGAATACTATTCCTGATATTTTGTTTTTCTCTTAACTTGTGATTTGTAAATTCTCTTAAACTTGTTTATCGTTTGAGACCAGATAATTATTTTCTTTCCTATAATTGCAAATTTTCTTATATTTGTGCTGTGCCTTGCTTACTCTGAAGTTTCTGACAATGTCATTTTCGAAGATATTTTCGTTAATTACATTCTTATTTAGTTTTTCGATTCTTTTGGTTTTTTGTTCATGCCAAATGTGTGTTAAGTTTGTCAGTTCCTCTTTTGAAATCGAATTATTTATTAGATCGATTGTCCTTACTTTCGTTGTGGAATGTATTGTGTTGTTATAAATGGTGATAGCTTTAAAAATTTGTTCGCTTAAGTCATTTTCGTTATTAGGGATAGCGTTAAACAACCTTACGTGTTCATTTAAGGTTAAGTGAAGTCTTTCAACATCTGAGTTACCGGTTTTTAAGTAAGTAGTTGTAAAGTGGTATTCTATCTCGCTATTTTTTAAAAACTCTTTCATACAGACTGTGTCAAATTCATTGTCTGCGACAGTTGTTTTGGGTTTTCCCAGATATTGCATTCGGGTCTTCATACCTTCTACTAAAGATAACCAGGTTCTATCCTGTAAGAGATGGGCTGTAGCATATTTAGTGCATTTGTCTATACTACAGGCTGTTTTTTTTAGAGATTTGTTTTTCGAATAGAGATAAAACTGGCATTTTATGGTCAAATCTGGCAACTCTAATGTCATTTATGTTCAGTTTGGTTTGCCATTTCATCATGAACAGGTTGACAAAAGAACAACGCTTGCAAATCGTGCAAATTTATTTCGAAAATAATGGTTCAGTT
The DNA here is from genome assembly GCA_963680825.1 of Meiosimyza decipiens. NCBI lineage: Eukaryota > Metazoa > Arthropoda > Insecta > Diptera > Lauxaniidae > Meiosimyza > Meiosimyza decipiens. Next base: position 73,023,522 of record OY804258.1, on the reverse strand, counting down.
CACGAAGTTTACCGCAAGCTCCGTCCATTTTATGGTCGACATAATCGTCCATCAGAGCAATTAATTCGGTTAACCATGGATCGTTTTCGCACTACGTTTACTCTATGTGATAATACGCATCCGCAGAGACGTCGAACAGTGCGCACCGAAGAAACAATTGCCGCTGTAGAGCAAAATGTTGAAGAGGACCCGAATGAATCGATTCGCCACCGTGCACAGCAATTGGAGCTTTGTCCATCAACTTTATGGAAGATTTTGCGCTTGCGACCTTACAAGATCCAGCTTGTGCAAGAATTAAAGCCGCGAGACCATGCAATGCGTCGTGATTTTGGTGTATGGGCCGAAAATGAGATTGATCTCGATGCTGATTTTCATCGCAAAATTTTGTTCAGTGATGAGGCTCATTTTTGGTTGAATGGCTACGTCAAGCAAAATTGCCGCATTTGGAGTGAATAGAATCCACATGAGACCCTTGAGACGCCATTACATCCACAAAAACTGACTGTTTGGTGTGCTCTATGGGCTGGTGGAGTCATTGGGCCATACTTCTTCCGAAATAATGCTGGAGAGTCATTGTATACTTGTTGTAAATTCGAAAGTATTTCGTCAACAAAAATTTGTTGTTGTCGAGTTTTTGGACAAGATGCATAATAATATGTACCATCGTCCGAAGGAGTCCATTTTAGGTCAGGCAGATTGAAGTCACCTAACAACAAAATGTCGTCATCAGCATCTAGTTCATTAATTATGTATTCTACGGACATCGAAAGACATTCGTAGACATCTACGCCACTATTTGGAGGAACATAAACGTTAAGAATATAAATATTGGAGTTACAATGTGCAACTTTAACGCATAAAAGTTCAATGTTAGATGCGCAGGCAATTTCGATTAATGAACTAGTTAAATGGTTTTTATGGCTATTAAGACGCCTCCACCAACAGAAGAAATATCTTCCAAGTGTCTGTCTCTTCTAAAAACATTGAAACTATTGTCAAAAAGTTCTAAATTGAGAAAAGTGTTATTTAACCAAGTTTCGGTAAAAACGATAATATCCTCAGAGAAATTCTGAGTTGATAAAAAGATCTCGTGCGTCTTGGATCGCAAACCCCTTACATTTTGATAGTAAAGGGATAGTCGCTTCAGTTTTTTGAACTGGAACGAACAGTATGTCTGACAGTCTTATTATTTTTTTTTTCGACTCAAATTCTGAAATAAAGATATTATCCACCCATGCCTTCGAATTAAGAATGGCAGAAACATGAGAAAAGGACACTGTTATTTTAAAAGACGCATGAGTAGGTTTATTACCGATTTTCCTGCAAGAAACGCAGGCGTCAGCAGGAATGATATGATTTTGTCTTATAAAATTTATGACGTTATCAGTGGTAGTGTTAGAATGAAGTCGGGAAATAAAAATCGATTTCAACCTTGGCAATGCTTGCAAGGAGACAGGCGCCACAGAACCACCAACCGTAACAACCCCTTGCGGATTAGGAATGACAGAAATGGATACAGGAGTATTTAAAGTGGGGGAAAGTGATGGAGGGTTGTTAAGAGCAGTAGAAGCGGAAGAGAGGATTTTAGAGGGGGATCTAAAGGAGTTTTTTTACGGTTAACAGCTGCGTCACCTCTCCCCCCACACAACCAAGATTCTCATTCGACTTACGATTTTTTTGTAATTTTCGTTTAGGTTTCCTTTTCTTTTTCAGGGAAATAACTTGCTCGGGTAGAGTAGAGATCGAAGCAGTAGAAGAAAAAACCATAGCAGCCTCGGTAATAGTTTTTTTTTGCACCTAACTAACATCGGGTGAGATAGCCTCATTAAGACTTTTTTCAACCTGGGGAGTCATGTCTAAATAGTTATTTAAAATATCTCTGAAATTAATATTCAAATTGTTAAGGTTTTCCCCAAATTGCTTAATTTTGTCGAAAAAGACCGACGGGGACAAGGCCCTGCAAGATGGGCAATACCAATGTAGGCCCGAACGTTTGGAAGATAACAAATCAATGACGGTGTTAGTTAGGTTTGCGCAAAAGGCATGAAACATCTGTTCACAAGGACCTGAACAGGAAAACATGGCATTCAATATATTTTGACTTTTACATTGATCTCTTAAGGAGCAAAATTAATATTCAGATTGTTAAGGTTTTCCCCAAATTGCTTAATTTTGTCGAAAAAGACCGACGGGTACAGGGCCCTGCAAGATGGGCAATACCAATGTAGGCCCGAACGTTTGGAAGATAACAAATCAATGACGGTGTTAGTTAGGTTTGCGCAAGAGGCATGAAACATCTGTTCACAAGGACCTGAACAGGAAAACATGGCATTCAATATATTTTGACTTTTACATTGATCTCTTAAGGAGCAAGCTAATAAGTTTTCAGACGAAAAATAATCCATCATGAAAAAAGAAAAGAAAAAGTTATAGTGAACAAGTTTTATTTTTATATTGATTTAAAATATTTTTAAAATTTTTAAAATATTTTTAAATTGGTTAATGTTGTGGAAAAATATTCCCGTTGAACAGCAACAACAACACATAATTGAGTTTAGGGTAAAGCTTTGTGTGCAAACAAAGCAAGAAAGGGAATTAAAAAACAAAACTGATCACTGCTTGTAGCAAAAAAAATGACTCAAGTATTTATATATTAAAGAACAAATTAAAGTTAGCAATAAATACAAAATAAAAACAAACCAAATTTCTACAAACACTCAATAATAGCACAGTGACAATTATGTACCCAAAGTAATAACTTTATTATTGTTTAACAATTATTTAGGATAGAAAAAAAAAAACTTATTAAAAACAACACAAAAACACAACCGACACTGACAAGAGACGAGATCGACTACATTATCGGGTAGGTTGAAACGATGTAATAGTTATATGAATTGGTGAAGCGAAGATCAAGACAAGATCTCATACTGCAGCAACCGGGATATTTAAACAACAACTTGTTTCTGAAAATGCGTTATACGTCACAGGAAGTTGTTTTACGCAGACCTCTAGTGTTCGTTTTTTTTTTGTTTTTGTAGCTAATTTGAAATTATACATTGTTTGCAGGTGCTTACAGTAGTACTATATTTTTGTAGTCCTCTACCCTAATGTTTGTTCGTTAAAAATACAGTATTGAATTGATTTGTAAAATTTCACACAAAATTTTGATAGCTGCAAACCTACTGCCTGAAAATTAATTGTCATAATATAATTTGATATATAAATCTTTTTCACTCAAGTTTTATTGCGAAAATGATTAACAGCGGTGTTTCGGAGATCAAATCGATCGCTGAATTCGAATTTGATGTCAAAACCATAAGCTTGAAAATTGACGATTAAAAAAGTAAGAAATCACAAAATGGAGAAAATGACACGACCTGCGACTTCACGAATATTAATTATACAAAACTTAAGACGCGAAAGTGCAATTAATGCTTTTGCCTCAGCATGGTAGTTCGAAATATGTAAAGGGTGTTTTTTTTAAAGGTATAGAGCTTCGAATTGAAATAAACACAAGAAAATCGTTTTAATGTCCATCAATTTGGCTTTATTGGAAGGATAATTTTATGCCATTAATGTTTAAATATGATTTCGCGCATGTGGCCGCCGCGGCTGGCTCGAATAAAGCCAATTCTACAGGTCCAATTTTGAACCACTTTTTCGAGCATATGGGGCCGTATGTCGGCAATAACGCCACGAATGTTGGCTTCCAAGTCCCCTAACGTTTCTGGTTTGTTGGCGTAGACGAGCGACTTCACATATCCCCAAAGAAAATAATCCAATGGTGTCAAATCACACGATCTTGGTGGCCAATTGACAGGTCCATTCCGCGAAATTATGCGCTCATCGAATGTTTCCTTCAATAAATCGATTGTGACGTGCGCTGTGTGGCATGTAGCGCCGTCTTGTTGGAACCACAACTCATCCACATTCATGCCATCCAATTCGGGAACAAAATAGTCGGTTATCATGGCTCTATACCGGTCTCCATTAACGGTAACTGACTCTCCAGCATTATTTCGGAAGAAGTATGGCCCAATGACTCCACCAGCCCATAGAGCACACCAAACAGTCAGTTTTTGTGGATGTAATGGCGTCTCAAGGGTCTCATGTGGATTCTCTTCACTCCAAATGCGGCAATTTTGCTTGTTGACGTAGCCATTCAACCAAAAATGAGCCTCATCACTGAACAAAATTTTGCGATGAAAATCAGCATCGAGATCAATCTCATTTTCGGCCCATACACCAAAATCACGACGCATTGCATGGTCTCGCGGCTTTAATTCTTGCACAAGCTGGATCTTGTAAGGTCGCAAGCCAAGATCTTTGCGCAAAATCTTCCATAAAGTTGATGGACAAAGCTCCAATTGCTGTGCACGGTGGCGAATCGATTCATTCGGGTCCTCTTCAACATTTTGCTCTACAGCGGCAATTGTTTCTTCGGTGCGCACTGTTCGACGTCTCTGCGGATGCGTATTATCACATAGAGTAAACGTAGTGCGAAAACGATCCATGGTTAACCGAATTAATTGCTCTGATGGACGATTATGTCGACCATAAAATGGACGGAGCTTGCGGTAAACTTCGTGAACTGAACCATTATTTTCGAAATAAATTTGCACGATTTGCAAGCGTTGTACTTTTGTCAACCTGTTCATGATGAAATGGCAAACCAAACTGAACATAAATGACATTAGAGTTGCCAGATTTGACCATAAAATGCCAGTTTTATCTCTATTCGAAAAACAAACCTCTAAAAAAAACACCCTGTAGATGACGTATATACAACTCAACGAATGCATATTTTTTCGGAAGTACTATCGGATGCTTTTGTTCATTGGTAAGGTTTCCCAGCCTAAGCCTACCACCAGCAGTTCATACCCTGAATCGCCTTTAAAAAATGAGCTTAAATATTTAAGTGCGCTCTCTGATGGCTTTTTCTGTTTTAACCTCCGGATATTTGCTGCACTTACGCAATAACATGAAGTATTTTAGTGTTAGAGCTAAATTTTGAAACTAATTTTAATAAGTATTTAAATAAATTTTTTTAATAAATTCGTTATTGACAACAAACTTTAAGAAATAAAACAAAGTTATTTTTTCTATATTAAATTGAATGCATTTCAATCTCTTTATTAAGAGACCATCATCAGCCGGTGCTAAAAAATAAACTAACTAAAGAGAGACAATAACAGCAACGTAATGGTAAAATTAAATATACGTTTAGTTATTATATAGTTTAATACTTTAGTTATAGTTATAGTTAAATTATTGTATAGACACAATGTCTACATTAGGTTAAAAACAAATAAAGGATCCAAAACAAAACGAAAAATAAAACAAACATAAAATTGCAAATTGAAATTTAGGAAAGACCAATTTAACATTATTTAATAATTTGAAAAAGAGGTGAATTAAAAATGCCCTCATTTAAATTAATTAAATTGCCTGTAGTAGATATATAAAAAGCTTCATATGCGTCTAATTTTAAGTGATTGTTTACATTCTTTAATAATTTTAAGTTTTCATCAAGAGAAACTATTTTATGCACCTCAATGTCTGTATTGTTTGGGTCATGTATATTAGGGCGGAGCAAAAAAACACTTGAAGCCGATCGCCTTGAATAGAACGCAATAGAACGTTAGTATTACATAAAAAAGAGAGAAGCCGCGAGGTAAGCACGTACAAATGATATCTTCAGTTGCCGCATGAAGCTCAAAGTTTGAATTTCTACATAATAACAGAAGGTTCTCCAAAAAATGTCAGCCCTCTAGGTGCCTCAGAAGCAAAGATCTACTCATAGGAAGGTCGAAAAACGTTGTAATTTTAAGCGATTTTTGTTTTTTTCGCCTCTTCGTATGTCTGTACGCTGCGTAATTTTGCAGATATTAAGACGAATGAGAAACGTCGAATGAAACCATGATTTCACCGTCGTAAAGTTCAACATCTTTTACTTTCTCAACAAATTCAAAAGTATTAAATAAAATAGACCTCAAGTTTCGTTTGCCTTTAACGATTGAAAGTTAAAAGTTCTATTTTAATAAGTAGTTTGCTTTCTCTTCATCTGCAGAGGCAATTTTCTGCTTTTCTGGATTCACTTCGTCCATTTTCAAGTTCTCATCTGCAATAGCCGGCCAAAATTTTTTGCTGGACTGTCAAAACGGAGGTCCTGTAAACCAGATTGAGTTCAATTATTTATAAATTCTACTTCCACGGGATACAATATCCGCGGATTAACGTGCGTCGGTACCGGCCTCCAGGAGCATGTCGATGTAAGCTCTTGTATTTCAGATACTCTATTTCCTTCAAAAGCTGTCAAGGTCGAAGAATGCTGTTTCTGCCAAAAATTACAACTGGACTAATTTTTTGTCAAAGTTCAAATTTTTGTAACGACTTCTTTTTAGTGGGAGCTACTGGAGAGGTTGCTACTAAGAGTTTAGTAGTTATATTTCTTGATTTGTTCTGCGAACGAAGGTTCTACAACAAAACAGTTAAATTTTTTCCTCTAAAAATTATCAAGAAATTAAATTATTAGACAATTTGTGACCACACAAATAAGTTTGAGCAATTATAAGCTTATAAGATTTAGTAAAATAAATGTTTATATGATATAAAGGAATTTTGATCAACATAAAACCACTGCATTGACTCTTAATTGACCGAAAGATATTTCAAAGACAATCAAAAAATTAAATCAAAACTATGCTATTAGATTTTTTTTGTTTTTTAATTTAAACTTATATTACTTCAGACAAAGCCAAAACTTTATGGACAGAAATTATTTTTAACTACGTTCTAAGCTTCACAAAATTAATTTTAATTAATTGAAAATAAGTGATCATCTGATTGCGAATTTGATTTAACTTCAATTTAAAGTTCTATCCCCGATAAAAAACTCCCCATTACATACTTTTTGATGTAAGCTTTTTATACAAACGGGTGTCTTAGCTTATGTATATAACGTAACTTACAAAATAGAATAAAAAATCGTAAATTTATAATTATATATTTTCATTAATTTTCTTTCAGAAATAATAAAAATGTTTCGCTCTATCTTTCATGGAATATTATTCCCAATGCAGGGTTGCTTCCTAGCGTTATTTCCCGAGGATCACACAAATTTAAATTTCCTGCTGAGTATTCTGTATCACCAGTTTAAATAATATTCTATTTTTAAATACACCTATGTAAAAAAAAATATGTTGGTCTTTTATTTAAAGCGTTTTTATACACAAGTATAACTATTTTTTTTTATTTGTAATCCATTTTTATCTCAATTATTTTTTAAAGCGATATTCATTTAATGGCAATACAAACAATATTGTAATCAGGTGAATATAATGAAAAATAGCAAAGGCTTGGAGCTATTTAACAACAAAAACTCTAAAAAAAATACATACGAAAGAAAATCAGTTTTCTTTATATTTGCTCAAATTTCGAAAAATTAAAATTTCGCATTAAATTTCAGAACTGTGGCTACATAAGTGAAAAAATATAGCCTAAGCCAAAATAGACGTGACGAGACGCAACGAGTAAGTTCGAGTATCTGTAAACCAATGTTAATAGCCAAAATAAACAAACGTGATCGAAAGTGACCGAAACATTTTGACGAGACGTGTTATTCCGTAAGAACCAAACTTCAAAGCGTCGTCATAACGTTGTGATAGCTACTCGTCCTAACAGCTGTTTGCCGGCACACAAAAATATTTTCAAAGTAAAATTCAACAATAAGTAATTAAAATCACTGATTTATTTTATGTAATTGCTACTGTGAGGGATGAACAGGGAATTTATGTGAAAAGCCATCAAAAATATATTAATAAAAATGAGAGGAACAAAGCATAGGAAAGGGTAGCTACAAAATTTTATTTCTTTTAGTTTTATCTTGAAATTTCTTCATAGGAATTGAACTGCTGATCAGACAGACCATGTGCCATTGAACGGAACAAGTAGTAGTCTGACGGGGCAATATCTGGGGAAAACGGCGGGTGGGGTAGGACTTCCCATTTGAGAGTGTCCAACTATGTTTTCACTGGTTTAGCAACGTGAGGCCTACCGTTGTCATGCAATAGGATTACTTTATCGTGCCTCTGTTCGTATTGGGGCCGTTTTTCACGCATGCAGTGGAAATGGCTTGTCGGGTAACTCCCAATACTGAAGCAAGCTCTTCTTGCGTTTGGGTCAAATCCTCATCGAGCAATGTCCCCAATTCCGTATCATTGAAGGTTTTTGGCCTTCCTTCACGTGGTCGATCGTCGATGTCGAAATCATGGTCTTTAAAGCGACGAAATCAACCTCTGCCAGCTGTTTCGCTCAGAACACCATCTCCGTAAACTTTTTGGAGCTCTCAATGCGCGTCAGCCGCCGTTTTCTTCGATTGAAAGAAGAAAATCAACACCTCCCGCAAATGACGATTATTTGGCACAAAATCAGTCATTTTGGAGCAACCACAAAGACTATGAAAACACAAAATCTTAAAAGTGTCAAATAGGTGTGTTTACCATATGTTAAGGCTAGATTCATAACGTTTCGATATGAACCAAATCGACCGCTAGCGCCATCTATTAACAAACAGCGAGAACTTAGTTGCGCAACTAATAAAATATTATGTATCTATGGGATTGCAAAACAGCTGATTTCTTCCGATTCGTTGCCTAACGTAACATTTTGGACTAAATGAAAAAACAGACGTAACGAGTACAAACGTTCGTTCAGCTTCTATCGTCTCATCTCGTCACGTCTATTTTGGTTAAAGCTTATAGCGTTTCAAAGTATTTATTGCTTGGGAGGTACGAGTACAAAATGGTTCACATTTTCGTCCTTTGACTCTAAAATCCCTTCTTCGAACTCCTCCATTTATTGCTTTCGACCTGATCTGAAGACCAGCGAATGTAAAAAGATCCATGGATGTAAGATCGGATGAATATACTGGAAATTTACAAAGGCCAGTCAGAAGTACATATGTATGTATTGCATTCAATTTTACATTGATTTGTTGACTCCAAATTCTTATTGAATTTTTTCTAGGATGTTCCAATTTTGTAGAGTTTTTAAGAAGAAATTATATAGAGTGCTTTTGCCGCCATTTTGGAAAATATTAGCTTTTACAGTTCATATTTGGCAGTCGGGGAGTTAAGACGTTGCAAATTTATTACGAAAAAATATTCGATAAACCAACACTGTTTATTGGAAAATTTATAATGGGAAAATTGTAAAGACAGTGCTGATTGTCCTCTATGGTCTCCGGATTTAACTGTTCCGTACTTTATTTTTGTGGGGTTATCTGAAAAGCAAGTTTTATGCAATCAAACAATAAATCCTTGAGCAATTTAAAGAAAATATTCTCAATGAAATTAAAGCAAAATACGGAGTTAAATGTGTCAAAATATAATGAAAACTGCTCGAAAGACCCCGCATTTATGAGGCTTACAGAATCTATCTAGCTATTGGTCTGATGATAGCCGTGTTTTATTCGCTTTAGTTAAACCAAAGTTTCATACAAATGCGTGAACCAGCTCAATTTGTAGTTCAATTGATTGAACTTTTTTTTGTATGCGAAATTTGAAGAATAGATGTCGCAAATTGCAAAGTGCCTGAAACAATTCAGTGTGATTATGATATATTTATTGATTAATTATAAATTAAAATTAATTTAAAATTTTCTCGTTAACTGCATTTCTCGAAAAAACTTCAGTTTGAATAAAACATTACTGTTCATAGTTTTGATATAGTAATTCATTTTTAACGCATATAGGAGACTATTTTGCTTCTGATTAAATGTTACTGTGGTTTCCCCATAGAACATGTAGAAACACTATTCCCCGACAATCTCATTTACATAAATACATTAATACATTTACAAAAGTAAAAACAGTGGCAATTACTACTCTACCAAGGTGAGTACATCGAGACCCGTGGTGAATACACCGAGAACCCCATCAAACTGGTTGATTTTCGGGTGGAAGAGTGCGGTAAGCTGTGGTGAGCTGTTGTGAAATATGTTGAATTTCACAGCTGTTTTTGAAATTCCTCATTTTTTAATTGCTATTTAAAATCATAACAAAGGACATTCTTCGGAGGAACGCAATAAAAAGGTAAAAAATATTGCCTATAAAGTACTTTTATTTAAAAACAATTAATTTTCAGCTTTAGCAACTACAGCTGAATTGAATGGGATGATACACAGCGTGGTAAACGCAATGGTAGCATCGATAGCAAATGAAATGAGAAAAAATTTCAGCAGAAATAATACCTGCATCACACAGGCACAAGAAGTCCTTCGTACCGCATTGGCCATAAGAAATTGGCACTCCAATATCTTTTAATCAATCAATGAAATGTAAATCAAATTATCAGCGAAAATTTGATATAGAGGTGCAACTGTTGGATCCTGAAGAAGAAGAATATCAATACTCTGTGACTGATACGATTAAATGCATTTAAAATATAGGAAAACAATAAAATTAAGCAGTGAAAAAAACAAACGATAGTCATATTTAGTACATGAGGTCATATGTATATGAAGTGAATATTAAACATGATATCTTTAAAAAAACAAAATAAATTAAATCTGAATAATTTTATGCATCTCCTTTCAAGACGATTGCTTTTTGTTAAAAGATACGGCAACATACCTAAACTGAAGTTAACTTCTGCTACTACTGTCAATTTTATTTTCAGCTATCTATCGGCTACAGAAGAAACTTGAGGTTTGTGTGATGAAACTGAGTAAAATCAGCCGATAAATGTGTCCAATCGTAAACTGCCACCTGGTTTGATAGTTCAACCAATGGGAACGCACACTCTGGCATTCCTTTAACTGTCGAAGGAATAAATGTGTGGGCGTTAAGAAAATAAAACTACAAAGAAAAGGCAATACCAAAAAGTTAAAAAGATTTTTAATTAAGCGTTAAAAGAGATATATTTTTACAGTACAAAAAAAAAATAATTGGTTGAAAATGAAAAGACGAAAACTATTGTGTTTTGAAACAAAACCTAGTCCAACTTTGGTATAAAGTGAAAAGTGTAAAATTTCTTTGGTGGTGTTTGAAAAGATTTTTTTATATTTGCACCGAATAAGGTACAAGGCGGTTTCTAAAAATTAATAAAACTAAAAAAATAAGAAGCATGCAAAATAGCAGCGACACAAAAAAAAGAAAAATCTTCAACTGGGGTAGCCGTTTTTGAATGCGTGAGATAGCGGACGAACGAACGATCCAACGAATTGACATCGCGCTACACAAATTTAAGTGGAAAGTACAATATGAGTGCATTTACAGAAAATAAAAGACTACGCGTGCTTAAGCAAGTACGATATTCAATTTTAAATGAATTATTAAACAAAGTAGAAGCGAAAATTCCATGATGACCAACAGTTGCTCAACAATAAAGCAAAATCACATTTACACCAAACAAAAAATTAAAAAAACAATGTAGATCTACACTAAAGTAAAGACGACAAAACAGCAGAAATAAAAGCATCAATCAATAAGAACATTCAACAAAAACAACAACAACCGCCCTAACAGCAAAAACCACACCACAGTAACAGCAGCACCAGCCTCTGCCTTAACTGCGGCTGCAGCAAGTCGTCGTTAACAGCCAGCTAAAATCGTTTAATAAGTATTTATAAGTATTATTTGAAATATGATTTAAAGCTTTGTTCATTTCAATAAGCTCAAGGTATTTTTTTTAGAACCTTAAATATTTTTGTTATTGATAGAAGTAGTAATAAAATATGATGTAGTATACACTAGGATTTTTCATATAAAGGGTGTTTTTTTAGAGGTATAGAGCTTCGAATTGAAATAAAACACAAGAAAATCGTTTTAATGTCCATCAATTTGGCTTTATTGGAAGGATAATTTTATGCCATTAATGTTTAAATATGATTTCGGGCATGTGGCCGCCGCGGCTGGCTCGAATAAAGCCAATTCTACAGGTCCAATTTTGAACCACTTTTTCGAGCAAATGGGGCCGTATGTCGGCAATAACGCCACGAATGTTGGCTTCCAAGTCCCCTAACGTTTCTGGTTTGTTGGCGTAGACGAGCGACTTCACATATCCCCAAAGAAAATAATCCAATGGTGTCAAATCACACGATCTTGGTGGCCAATTGACAGGTCCATTCCGCGAAATTATGCGCTCATCGAATGTTTCCTTCAATAAATCGATTGTGACGTGCGCTGTGTGGCATGTAGCGCCGTCTTGTTGGAACCACAACTCATCCACATTCATGCCATCCAATTCGGGAACAAAATAGTCGGTTATCATGGCTCTATACCGGTCTCCATTAACGGTAACTGACTCTCCAGCATTATTTCGGAAGAAGTATGGCCCAATGACTCCACCAGCCCATAGAGCACACCAAACAGTCAGTTTTTGTGGATGTAATGGCGTCTCAAGGGTCTCATGTGGATTCTCTTCACTCCAAATGCGGCAATTTTGCTTGTTGACGTAGCCATTCAACCAAAAATGAGCCTCATCACTGAACAAAATTTTGCGATGAAAATCAGCATCGAGATCAATCTCATTTTCGGCCCATACACCAAAATCACGACGCATTGCATGGTCTCGCGGCTTTAATTCTTGCACAAGCTGGATCTTGTAAGGTCGCAAGCCAAGATCTTTGCGCAAAATCTTCCATAAAGTTGATGGACAAAGCTTCAATTGCTGTGCACGGTGGCGAATCGATTCATTCGGGTCCTCTTCAACATTTTGCTCTACAGCGGCAATTGTTTCTTCGGTGCGCACTGTTCGACGTCTCTGCGGATGCGTATTATCACATAGAGTAAACGTAGTGCGAAAACGATCCATGGTTAACCGAATTAATTGCTCTGATGGACGATTATGTCGACCATAAAATGGACGGAGCTTGCGGTAAACTTCGTGAACTGAACCATTATTTTCGAAATAAATTTGCACGATTTGCAAGCGTTGTTCTTTTGTCAACCTGTTCATGATGAAATGGCAAACCAAACTGAACATAAATGACATTAGAGTTTAGTAGTTATATTTCTTGATTTGTTCTGCGAACGAAGGTTCTACAACAAAACAGTTAAATTTTTTCCTCTAAAAATTATCAAGAAATTAAATTATTAGATAATTTGTGACCACACAAGAAAGTTTGAGCAATTATAAGCTTATAAGATTTAGTAAAATAAATGTTTATATGATATAAAGGAATTTTGATCAACATAAAACCACTGCATTGACTCTTAATTGACCGAAAGATATTTCAAAGACAATCAAAAAATTAAATCAAAACTATGCTATTAGATTTTTTTTTGTTTTTTAATTTAAACTTATATTACTTCAGACAAAGCCAAAACTTTATGGACAGAAATTATTTTTAACTACGTTCTAAGCTTCACAAAATGAATTTTAATTAATTGAAAATAAGTGATCATCTGATTGCGAATTTGATTTAACTTCAATTTAAAGTTCTATCCCCGATAAAAAACTCCCCATTACATACTTTTTGATGTAAGCTTTTTATACAAACGGGTGTCTTAGCTTATGTATATAACGTAACTTACAAAATAGAATAAAAAATCGTAAATTTATAATTATATATTTTCATTAATTTTCTTTCAGAAATAATAAAAATGTTTCGCTCTATCTTTCATGGAATATTATTCCCAATGCAGGGTTGCTTCCTAGCGTTATTTCCCGAGGATCACACAAATTTAAATTTCCTGCTGAGTATTCTGTATCACCAGTTTAAATAATATTCTATTTTTAAATACACCTATGTAAAAAAAAATATGTTGGTCTTTTATTTAAAGCGTTTTTATACACAAGTATAACTATTTTTTTTTATTTGTAATCATCCATTTTTATCTCAATTATTTTTTAAAGCGATATTCATTTAATGGCAATACAAACAATATTGTAATCAGGTGAATATAATGAAAAATAGCAAAGGCTTGGAGCTATTTAACAACAAAAACTCTAAAAAAAATACATACGAAAGAAAATCAGTTTTCTTTATATTTGCTCAAATTTCGAAAAATTAAAATTTCGCATTAAATTTCAGAACTGTGGCTACATAAGTGAAAAAATATAGCCTAAGCCAAAATAGACGTGACGAGACGCAACGAGTAAGTTCGAGTATCTGTAAACCAATGTTAATAGCCAAAATAAACAAACGTGATCGAAAGTGACCGAAACATTTTGACGAGACGTGTTATTCCGTAAGAACCAAACTTCAAAGCGTCGTCATAACGTTGTGATAGCTACTCGTCCTAACAGCTGTTTGCCGGCACACAAAAATATTTTCAAAGTAAAATTCAACAATAAGTAATTAAAATCACTGATTTATTTTATGTAATTGCTACTGTGAGGGATGAACAGGGAATTTATGTGAAAAGCCATCAAAAATATATTAATAAAAATGAGAGGAACAAAGCATAGGAAAGGGTAGCTACAAAATTTTATTTCTTTTAGTTTTATCTTGAAATTTCTTCATAGGAATTGAACTGCTGATCAGCCAGACCATGTGCCATTGAACGGAACAAGTAGTAGTCTGACGGGGCAATATCTGGGGAAAACGGCGGGTGGGGTAGGACTTCCCATTTGAGAGTGTCCAACTATGTTTTCACTGGTTTAGCAACGTGAGGCCTACTGTTGTCATGCAATAGGATTACTTTATCGTGCCTCTGTTCGTATTGGGGCCGTTTTTCACGCATGCAGTGGAAATGGCTTGTCGGGTAACTCCCAATACTGAAGCAAGCTCTTCTTGCGTTTGGGTCAAATCCTCATCGAGCAATGTCCCCAATTCCGTATCATTGAAGGTTTTTGGCCTTCCTTCACGTGGTCGATCGTCGATGTCGAAATCATGGTCTTTAAAGCGACGAAATCAACCTCTGCCAGCTGTTTCGCTCAGAACACCATCTCCGTAAACTTTTTGGAGCTCTCAATGCGCGTCAGCCGCCGTTTTCTTCGATTGAAAGAAGAAAATCAACACCTCCCGCAAATGACGATTATTTGGCACAAAATCAGTCATTTTGGAGCAACCACAAAGACTATGAAAACACAAAATCTTAAAAGTGTCAAATAGGTGTGTTTACCATATGTTAAGGCTAGATTCATAACGTTTCGATATGAACCAAATCGACCGCTAGCGCCATCTATTAACAAACAGCGAGAACTTAGTTGCGCAACTAATAAAATATTATGTATCTATGGGATTGCAAAACAGCTGATTTCTTCCGATTCGTTGCCTAACGTAACATTTTGGACTAAATGAAAAAACAGACGTAACGAGTACAAACGTTCGTTCAGCTTCTATCGTCTCGTCTCGTCACGTCTATTTTGGTTAAAGCTTATAGCGTTTCAAAGTATTTATTGCTTGGGAGGTACGAGTACAAAATGGTTCACATTTTCGTCCTTTGACTCTAAAATCCCTTCTTCGAACTCCTCCATTTATTGCTTTTGACCTGATCTGAAGACCAGCGAATGTAAAAAGATCCATGGATGTAAGATCGGATGAATATACTGGAAATTTACAAAGGCCAGTCAGAAGTACATATGTATGTATTGCATTCAATTTTACATTGATTTGTTGACTCCAAATTCTTATTGAATTTTTTCTAGGATGTTCCAATTTTGTAGAGTTTTTAAGAAGAAATTATATAGAGTGCTTTTGCCGCCATTTTGGAAAATATTAGCTTTTACAGTTCATATTTGGCAGTCGGGGAGTTAAGACGTTGCAAATTTATTACGAAAAAATATTCGATAAACCAACACTGTTTATTGGAAAATTTATAATGGGAAAATTGTAAAGACAGTGCTGATTGTCCTCTATGGTCTCCGGATTTAACTGTTCCGTACTTTATTTTTGTGGGGTTATCTGAAAAGCAAGTTTTATGCAATCAAACAATAAATCCTTGAGCAATTTAAAGAAAATATTCTCAATGAAATTAAAGCAAAATACGGAGTTAAATGTGTCAAAATATAATGAAAACTGCTCGAAAGACCCCGCATTTATGAGGCTTACAGAATCTATCTAGCTATTGGTCTGATGATAGCCGTGTTTTATTCGCTTTAGTTAAACCAAAGTTTCATACAAATGCGTGAACCAGCTCAATTTGTAGTTCAATTGATTGAACTTTTTTTTGTATGCGAAATTTGAAGAATAGATGTCGCAAATTGCAAAGTGCCTGAAACAATTCAGTGTGATTATGATATATTTATTGATTAATTATAAATTAAAATTAATTTAAAATTTTCTCGTTAACTGCATTTCTCGAAAAAACTTCAGTTTGAATAAAACATTACTGTTCATAGTTTTGATATAGTAATTCATTTTTAACGCATATAGGAGACTATTTTGCTTCTGATTAAATGTTACTGTGGTTTCCCCATAGAACATGTAGAAACACTATTCCCCGACAATCTCATTTACATAAATACATTAATACATTTACAAAAGTAAAAACAGTGGCAATTACTACTCTACCAAGGTGAGTACATCGAGACCCGTGGTGAATACACCGAGAACCCCATCAAACTGGTTGATTTTCAGGTGGAAGAGTGCGGTAAGCTGTGGTGAGCTGTTGTGAAATATGTTGAATTTCACAGCTGTTTTTGAAATTCCTCATTTTTTAATTGCTATTTAAAATCATAACAAAGGACATTCTTCGGAGGAACGCAATAAAAAGGTAAAAAATATTGCCTATAAAGTACTTTTATTTAAAAACAATTAATTTTCAGCTTTAGCAACTACAGTTGAATTGAATGGGATGATACACAGCGTGGTAAACGCAATGGTAGCATCGATAGCAAATGAAATGAGAAAAAATTTCAGCAGAAATAATACCTGCATCACACAGGCACAAGAAGTCCTTCGTACCGCATTGGCCATAAGAAATTGGCACTCCAATATCTTTTAATCAATCAATGAAATGTAAATCAAATTATCAGCGAAAATTTGATATAGAGGTGCATCTGTTGGATCCTGAAGAAGAAGAATATCAATACTCTGTGACTGATACGATTAAATGCATTTAAAATATAGGAAAACAATAAAATTAAGCAGTGAAAAAAACAAACGATAGTCATATTTAGTACATGAGGTCATATGTATATGAAGTGAATATTAAACATGATATCTTTAAAAAAACAAAATAAATTAAATCTGAATAATTTTATGCATCTCCTTTCAAGACGGCAAAAATGCGCAAACCGTTTGTCAACGCGATTGCTTTTTGTTAAAAGATACGGCAACATACCTAAACTGAAGTTAACTTCTGCTACTACTGTCAATTTTATTTTCAGCTATCTATCGGCTACAGAAGAAACTTGAGGTTTGTGTGATGAAACTGAGTAAAATCAGCCGATAAATGTGTCCAATCGTAAACTGCCACCTGGTTTGATAGTTCAACCAATGGGAACGCACACTCTGGCATTCCTTTAACTGTCGAAGGAATAAATGTGTGGGCGTTAAGAAAATAAAACTACAAAGAAAAGGCAATACCAAAAAGTTAAAAAGATTTTTAATTAAGCGTTAAAAGAGATATATTTTTACAGTACAAAAAAAAAATAATTGGTTGAAAATGAAAAGACGAAAACTATTGTGTTTTGAAACAAAACCTAGTCCAACTTTGGTATAAAGTGAAAAGTGTAAAATTTCTTTGGTGGTGTTTGAAAAGATTTTTTTATATTTGCACCGAATAAGGTACAAGGCGGTTTCTAAAAATTAATAAAACTAAAAAAATAAGAAGCATGCAAAATAGCAGCGACACAAAAAAAAAAGAAAAATCTTCAACTGGGGTAGCCGTTTTTGAATGCGTGAGATAGCGGACGAACGAATGATCCAACGAATTGACATCGCGCTACACAAATTTAAGTGGAAAGTACAATATGAGTGCATTTACAGAAAATAAAAGACTACGCGTGCTTAAGCAAGTACGATATTCAATTTTAAATGAATTATTAAACAAAGTAGAAGCGAAAATTCCATGATGACCAACAGTTGCTCAACAATAAAGCAAAATCACATTTACACCAAACAAAAAATTAAAAAAACAATGTAGATCTACACTGAAGTAAAGACGACAAAACAGCAGAAATAAAAGCATCAATCAATAAGAACATTCAACAAAAACAACAACAACCGCCCTAACAGCAAAAACCACACCACAGTAACAGCAGCACCAGCCTCTGCCTTAACTGCGGCTGCAGCAAGTCGTCGTTAACAGCCAGCTAAAATCGTTTAATAAGTATTTATAAGTATTATTTGAAATATGATTTAAAGCTTTGTTCATTTCAATAAGCTCAAGGTATTTTTTTTAGAACCTTAAATATTTTTGTTATTGATAGAAGTAGTAATAAAATATGATGTAGTATACACTAGGATTTTTCATATAAAGGGTGTTTTTTTAGAGGTATAGAGCTTCGAATTGAAATAAAACACAAGAAAATCGTTTTAATGTCCATCAATTTGGCTTTATTGGAAGGATAATTTTATGCCATTAATGTTTAAATATGATTTCGGGCATGTGGCCGCCGCGGCTGGCTCGAATAAAGCCAATTCTACAGGTCCAATTTTGAACCACTTTTTCGAGCATATGGGGCCGTATGTCGGCAATAACGCCACGAATGTTGGCTTCCAAGTCCCCTAACGTTTCTGGTTTGTTGGCGTAGACGAGCGACTTCACATATCCCCAAAGAAAATAATCCAATGGTGTCAAATCACACGATCTTGGTGGCCAATTGACAGGTCCATTCCGCGAAATTATGCGCTCATCGAATGTTTCCTTCAATAAATCGATTGTGACGTGCGCTGTGTGGCATGTAGCGCCGTCTTGTTGGAACCACAACTCATCCACATTCATGCCATCCAATTCGGGAACAAAATAGTCGGTTATCATGGCTCTATACCGGTCTCCATTAACGGTAACTGACTCTCCAGCATTATTTCGGAAGAAGTATGGCCCAATGACTCCACCAGCCCATAGAGCACACCAAACAGTCAGTTTTTGTGGATGTAATGGCGTCTCAAGGGTCTCATGTGGATTCTCTTCACTCCAAATGCGGCAATTTTGCTTGTTGACGTAGCCATTCAACCAAAAATGAGCCTCATCACTGAACAAAATTTTGCGATGAAAATCAGCATCGAGATCAATCTCATTTTCGACCCATACACCAAAATCACGACGCACTGCACGGTCTCGCGGCTTTAATTCTTGCACAAGCTGGATCTTGTAAGGTCGCAAGCCAAGATCTTTGCGCAAAATCTTCCATAAAGTTGATGGACAAAGCTCCAATTGCTGTGCACGGTGGCGAATCGATTCATTCGGGTCCTCTTCAACATTTTGCTCTACAGCGGCAATTGTTTCTTCGGTGCGCACTGTTCGACGTCTCTGCGGATGCGTATTATCACATAGAGTAAACGTAGTGTGAAAACGATCCATGGTTAACCGAATTAATTGCTCTGATGGACGATTATGTCGACCATAAAATGGACGGAGCTTGCGGTAAACTTCGTGAACTGAACCATTATTTTCGAAATAAATTTGCACGATTTGCAAGCGTTGTTCTTTTGTCAACCTGTTCATGATGAAATGGCAAACCAAACTGAACATAAATGACATTAGAGTTTAGTAGTTATATTTCTTGATTTGTTCTGCGAACGAAGGTTCTACAACAAAACAGTTAAATTTTTTCCTCTAAAAATTATCAAGAAATTAAATTATTAGACAATTTGTGACCACACAAATAAGTTTGAGCAATTATAAGCTTATAAGATTTAGTAAAATAAA
Source organism: Meiosimyza decipiens (assembly GCA_963680825.1). Lineage (NCBI taxonomy): Eukaryota > Metazoa > Arthropoda > Insecta > Diptera > Lauxaniidae > Meiosimyza > Meiosimyza decipiens. The sequence continues at coordinate 73,003,753 of OY804258.1, read as the reverse complement.
TGTTTATATGATATAAAGGAATTTTGATCAACATAAAACCACTGCATTGACTCTTAATTGACCGAAAGATATTTCAAAGACAATCAAAAAATTAAATCAAAACTATGCTATTAGATTTTTTTTGTTTTTTAATTTAAACTTATATTACTTCAGACAAAGCCAAAACTTTATGGACAGAAATTATTTTTAACTACGTTCTAAGCTTCACAAAATTAATTTTAATTAATTGAAAATAAGTGATCATCTGATTGCGAATTTGATTTAACTTCAATTTAAAGTTCTATCCCCGATAAAAAACTCCCCATTACATACTTTTTGATGTAAGCTTTTTATACAAACGGGTGTCTTAGCTTATGTATATAACGTAACTTACAAAATAGAATAAAAAATCGTAAATTTATAATTATATATTTTCATTAATTTTCTTTCAGAAATAATAAAAATGTTTCGCTCTATCTTTCATGGAATATTATTCCCAATGCAGGGTTGCTTCCTAGCGTTATTTCCCGAGGATCACACAAATTTAAATTTCCTGCTGAGTATTCTGTATCACCAGTTTAAATAATATTCTATTTTTAAATACACCTATGTAAAAAAAAATATGTTGGTCTTTTATTTAAAGCGTTTTTATACACAAGTATAACTATTTTTTTTTATTTGTAATCATCCATTTTTATCTCAATTATTTTTTAAAGCGATATTCATTTAATGGCAATACAAACAATATTGTAATCAGGTGAATATAATGAAAAATAGCAAAGGCTTGGAGCTATTTAACAACAAAAACTCTAAAAAAAATACATACGAAAGAAAATCAGTTTTCTTTATATTTGCTCAAATTTCGAAAAATTAAAATTTCGCATTAAATTTCAGAACTGTGGCTACATAAGTGAAAAAATATAGCCTAAGCCAAAATAGACGTGACGAGACGCAACGAGTAAGTTCGAGTATCTGTAAACCAATGTTAATAGCCAAAATAAACAAACGTGATCGAAAGTGACCGAAACATTTTGACGAGACGTGTTATTCCGTAAGAACCAAACTTCAAAGCGTCGTCATAACGTTGTGATAGCTACTCGTCCTAACAGCTGTTTGCCGGCACACAAAAATATTTTCAAAGTAAAATTCAACAATAAGTAATTAAAATCACTGATTTATTTTATGTAATTGCTACTGTGAGGGATGAACAGGGAATTTATGTGAAAAGCCATCAAAAATATATTAATAAAAATGAGAGGAACAAAGCATAGGAAAGGGTAGCTACAAAATTTTATTTCTTTTAGTTTTATCTTGAAATTTCTTCATAGGAATTGAACTGCTGATCAGCCAGACCATGTGCCATTGAACGGAACAAGTAGTAGTCTGACGGGGCAATATCTGGGGAAAACGGCGGGTGGGGTAGGACTTCCCATTTGAGAGTGTCCAACTATGTTTTCACTGGTTTAGCAACGTGAGGCCTACCGTTGTCATGCAATAGGATTACTTTATCGTGCCTCTGTTCGTATTGGGGCCGTTTTTCACGCATGCAGTGGAAATGGCTTGTCGGGTAACTCCCAATACTGAAGCAAGCTCTTCTTGCGTTTGGGTCAAATCCTCATCGAGCAATGTCCCCAATTCCGTATCATTGAAGGTTTTTGGCCTTCCTTCACGTGGTCGATCGTCGATGTCGAAATCATGGTCTTTAAAGCGACGAAATCAACCTCTGCCAGCTGTTTCGCTCAGAACACCATCTCCGTAAACTTTTTGGAGTTCTCAATGCGCGTCAGCCGCCGTTTTCTTCGATTGAAAGAAGAAAATCAACACCTCCCGCAAATGACGATTATTTGGCACAAAATCAGTCATTTTGGAGCAACCACAAAGACTATGAAAACACAAAATCTTAAAAGTGTCAAATAGGTGTGTTTACCATATGTTAAGGCTAGATTCATAACGTTTCGATATGAACCAAATCGACCGCTAGCGCCATCTATTAACAAACAGCGAGAACTTAGTTGCGCAACTAATAAAATATTATGTATCTATGGGATTGCAAAACAGCTGATTTCTTCCGATTCGTTGCCTAACGTAACATTTTGGACTAAATGAAAAAACAGACGTAACGAGTACAAACGTTCGTTCAGCTTCTATCGTCTCGTCTCGTCACGTCTATTTTGGTTAAAGCTTATAGCGTTTCAAAGTATTTATTGCTTGGGAGGTACGAGTACAAAATGGTTCACATTTTCGTCCTTTGACTCTAAAATCCCTTCTTCGAACTCCTCCATTTATTGCTTTTGACCTGATCTGAAGACCAGCGAATGTAAAAAGATCCATGGATGTAAGATCGGATGAATATACTGGAAATTTACAAAGGCCAGTCAGAAGTACATATGTATGTATTGCATTCAATTTTACATTGATTTGTTGACTCCAAATTCTTATTGAATTTTTTCTAGGATGTTCCAATTTTGTAGAGTTTTTAAGAAGAAATTATATAGAGTGCTTTTGCCGCCATTTTGGAAAATATTAGCTTTTACAGTTCATATTTGGCAGTCGGGGAGTTAAGACGTTGCAAATTTATTACGAAAAAATATTCGATAAACCAACACTGTTTATTGGAAAATTTATAATGGGAAAATTGTAAAGACAGTGCTGATTGTCCTCTATGGTCTCCGGATTTAACTGTTCCGTACTTTATTTTTGTGGGGTTATCTGAAAAGCAAGTTTTATGCAATCAAACAATAAATCCTTGAGCAATTTAAAGAAAATATTCTCAATGAAATTAAAGCAAAATACGGAGTTAAATGTGTCAAAATATAATGAAAACTGCTCGAAAGACCCCGCATTTATGAGGCTTACAGAATCTATCTAGCTATTGGTCTGATGATAGCCGTGTTTTATTCGCTTTAGTTAAACCAAAGTTTCATACAAATGCGTGAACCAGCTCAATTTGTAGTTCAATTGATTGAACTTTTTTTTGTATGCGAAATTTGAAGAATAGATGTCGCAAATTGCAAAGTGCCTGAAACAATTCAGTGTGATTATGATATATTTATTGATTAATTATAAATTAAAATTAATTTAAAATTTTCTCGTTAACTGCATTTCTCGAAAAAACTTCAGTTTGAATAAAACATTACTGTTCATAGTTTTGATATAGTAATTCATTTTTAACGCATATAGGAGACTATTTTGCTTCTGATTAAATGTTACTGTGGTTTCCCCATAGAACATGTAGAAACACTATTCCCCGACAATCTCATTTACATAAATACATTAATACATTTACAAAAGTAAAAACAGTGGCAATTACTACTCTACCAAGGTGAGTACATCGAGACCCGTGGTGAATACACCGAGAACCCCATCAAACTGGTTGATTTTCGGGTGGAAGAGTGCGGTAAGCTGTGGTGAGCTGTTGTGAAATATGTTGAATTTCACAGCTGTTTTTGAAATTCCTCATTTTTTAATTGCTATTTAAAATCATAACAAAGGACATTCTTCGGAGGAACGCAATAAAAAGGTAAAAAATATTGCCTATAAAGTACTTTTATTTAAAAACAATTAATTTTCAGCTTTAGCAACTACAGCTGTATTGAATGGGATGATACACAGCGTGGTAAACGCAATGGTAGCATCGATAGCAAATGAAATGAGAAAAAATTTCAGCAGAAATAATACCTGCATCACACAGGCACAAGAAGTCCTTCGTACCGCATTGGCCATAAGAAATTGGCACTCCAATATCTTTTAATCAATCAATGAAATGTAAATCAAATTATCAGCGAAAATTTGATATAGAGGTGCAACTGTTGGATCCTGAAGAAGAAGAATATCAATACTCTGTGACTGATACGATTAAATGCATTTAAAATATAGGAAAACAATAAAATTAAGCAGTGAAAAAAACAAACGATAGTCATATTTATTACATGAGGTCATATGTATATGAAGTGAATATTAAACATGATATCTTTAAAAAAACAAAATAAATTAAATCTGAATAATTTTATGCATCTCCTTTCAAGACGGCAAAAATGCGCAAACCGTTTGTCAACGCGATTGCTTTTTGTTAAAAGATACGGCAACATACCTAAACTGAAGTTAACTTCTGCTACTACTGTCAATTTTATTTTCAGCTATCTATCGGCTACAGAAGAAACTTGAGGTTTGTGTGATGAAACTGAGTAAAATCAGCCGATAAATGTGTCCAATCGTAAACTGCCACCTGGTTTGATAGTTCAACCAATGGGAACGCACACTCTGGCATTCCTTTAACTGTCGAAGGAATAAATGTGTGGGCGTTAAGAAAATAAAACTACAAAGAAAAGGCAATACCAAAAAGTTAAAAAGATTTTTAATTAAGCGTTAAAAGAGATATATTTTTACAGTACAAAAAAAAAAATAATTGGTTGAAAATGAAAAGACGAAAACTATTGTGTTTTGAAACAAAACCTAGTCCAACTTTGGTATAAAGTGAAAAGTGTAAAATTTCTTTGGTGGTGTTTGAAAAGATTTTTTTATATTTGCACCGAATAAGGTACAAGGCGGTTTCTAAAAATTAATAAAACTAAAAAAATAAGAAGCATGCAAAATAGCAGCGACACAAAAAAAAAAGAAAAATCTTCAACTGGGGTAGCCGTTTTTGAATGCGTGAGATAGCGGACGAACGAACGATCCAACGAATTGACATCGCGCTACACAAATTTAAGTGGAAAGTACAATATGAGTGCATTTACAGAAAATAAAAGACTACGCGTGCTTAAGCAAGTACGATATTCAATTTTAAATGAATTATTAAACAAAGTAGAAGCGAAAATTCCATGATGACCAACAGTTGCTCAACAATAAAGCAAAATCACATTTACACCAAACAAAAAATTAAAAAAACAATGTAGATCTACACTAAAGTAAAGACGACAAAACAGCAGAAATAAAAGCATCAATCAATAAGAACATTCAACAAAAACAACAACAACCGCCCTAACAGCAAAAACCACACCACAGTAACAGCAGCACCAGCCTCTGCCTTAACTGCGGCTGCAGCAAGTCGTCGTTAACAGCCAGCTAAAATCGTTTAATAAGTATTTATAAGTATTATTTGAAATATGATTTAAAGCTTTGTTCATTTCAATAAGCTCAAGGTATTTTTTTTAGAACCTTAAATATTTTTGTTATTGATAGAAGTAGTAATAAAATATGATGTAGTATACACTAGGATTTTTCATATAAAGGGTGTTTTTTTAGCGGTATAGAGCTTCGAATTGAAATAAAACACAAGAAAATCGTTTTAATGTCCATCAATTTGGCTTTATTGGAAGGATAATTTTATGCCATTAATGTTTAAATATGATTTCGGGCATGTGGCCGCCGCGGCTGGCTCGAATAAAGCCAATTCTACAGGTCCAATTTTGAACCACTTTTTCGAGCATATGGGGCCGTATGTCGGCAATAACGCCACGAATGTTGGCTTCCAAGTCCCCTAACGTTTCTGGTTTGTTGGCGTAGACGAGCGACTTCACATATCCCCAAAGAAAATAATCCAATGGTGTCAAATCACACGATCTTGGTGGCCAATTGACAGGTCCATTCCGCGAAATTATGCGCTCATCGAATGTTTCCTTCAATAAATCGATTGTGACGTGCGCTGTGTGGCATGTAGCGCCGTCTTGTTGGAACCACAACTCATCCACATTCATGCCATCCAATTCGGGAACAAAATAGTCGGTTATCATGGCTCTATACCGGTCTCCATTAACGGTAACTGATTCTCCAGCATTATTTCGGAAGAAGTATGGCCCAATGACTCCACCAGCCCATAGAGCACACCAAACAGTCAGTTTTTGTGGATGTAATGGCGTCTCAAGGGTCTCATGTGGATTCTCTTCACTCCAAATGCGGCAATTTTGCTTGTTGACGTAGCCATTCAACCAAAAATGAGCCTCATCACTGAACAAAATTTTGCGATGAAAATCAGCATCGAGATCAATCTCATTTTCGACCCATACACCAAAATCACGACGCATTGCATGGTCTCGCGGCTTTAATTCTTGCACAAGCTGGATCTTGTAAGGTCGCAAGCCAAGATCTTTGCGCAAAATCTTCCATAAAGTTGATGGACAAAGCTCCAATTGCTGTGCACGGTGGCGAATCGATTCATTCGGGTCCTCTTCAACATTTTGCTCTACAGCGGCAATTGTTTCTTCGGTGCGCACTGTTCGACGTCTCTGCGGATGCGTATTATCACATAGAGTAAACGTAGTGCGAAAACGATCCATGGTTAACCGAATTAATTGCTCTGATGGACGATTATGTCGACCATAAAATGGACGGAGCTTGCGGTAAACTTCGTGAACTGAACCATTATTTTCGAAATAAATTTGCACGATTTGCAAGCGTTGTTCTTTTGTCAACCTGTTCATGATGAAATGGCAAACCAAACTGAACATAAATGACATTAGAGTTTAGTAGTTATATTTCTTGATTTGTTCTGCGAACGAAGGTTCTACAACAAAACAGTTAAATTTTTTCCTCTAAAAATTATCAAGAAATTAAATTATTAGACAATTTGTGACCACACAAATAAGTTTGAGCAATTATAAGCTTATAAGATTTAGTAAAATAAATGTTTATATGATATAAAGGAATTTTGATCAACATAAAACCACTGCATTGACTCTTAATTGACCGAAAGATATTTCAAAGACAATCAAAAAATTAAATCAAAACTATGCTATTAGATTTTTTTTGTTTTTTAATTTAAACTTATATTACTTCAGACAAAGCCAAAACTTTATGGACAGAAATTATTTTTAACTACGTTCTAAGCTTCACAAAATGAATTTTAATTAATTGAAAATAAGTGATCATCTGATTGCGAATTTGATTTAACTTCAATTTAAAGTTCTATCCCCGATAAAAAACTCCCCATTACATACTTTTTGATGTAAGCTTTTTATACAAACGGGTGTCTTAGCTTATGTATATAACGTAACTTACAAAATAGAATAAAAAATCGTAAATTTATAATTATATATTTTCATTAATTTTCTTTCAGAAATAATAAAAATGTTTCGCTCTATCTTTCATGGAATATTATTCCCAATGCAGGGTTGCTTCCTAGCGTTATTTCCCGAGGATCACACAAATTTAAATTTCCTGCTGAGTATTCTGTATCACCAGTTTAAATAATATTCTATTTTTAAATACACCTATGTAAAAAAAAATATGTTGGTCTTTTATTTAAAGCGTTTTTATACACAAGTATAACTATTTTTTTTTATTTGTAATCATCCATTTTTATCTCAATTATTTTTTAAAGCGATATTCATTTAATGGCAATACAAACAATATTGTAATCAGGTGAATATAATGAAAAATAGCAAAGGCTTGGAGCTATTTAACAACAAAAACTCTAAAAAAAATACATACGAAAGAAAATCAGTTTTCTTTATATTTGCTCAAATTTCGAAAAATTAAAATTTCGCATTAAATTTCAGAACTGTGGCTACATAAGTGAAAAAATATAGCCTAAGCCAAAATAGACGTGACGAGACGCAACGAGTAAGTTCGAGTATCTGTAAACCAATGTTAATAGCCAAAATAAACAAACGTGATCGAAAGTGACCGAAACATTTTGACGAGACGTGTTATTCCGTAAGAACCAAACTTCAAAGCGTCGTCATAACGTTGTGATAGCTACTCGTCCTAACAGCTGTTTGCCGGCACACAAAAATATTTTCAAAGTAAAATTCAACAATAAGTAATTAAAATCACTGATTTATTTTATGTAATTGCTACTGTGAGGGATGAACAGGGAATTTATGTGAAAAGCCATCAAAAATATATTAATAAAAATGAGAGGAACAAAGCATAGGAAAGGGTAGCTACAAAATTTTATTTCTTTTAGTTTTATCTTGAAATTTCTTCATAGGAATTGAACTGCTGATCAGCCAGACCATGTGCCATTGAACGGAACAAGTAGTAGTCTGACGGGGCAATATCTGGGGAAAACGGCGGGTGGGGTAGGACTTCCCATTTGAGAGTGTCCAACTATGTTTTCACTGGTTTAGCAACGTGAGGCCTACCGTTGTCATGCAATAGGATTACTTTATCGTGCCTCTGTTCGTATTGGGGCCGTTTTTCACGCATGCAGTGGAAATGGCTTGTCGGGTAACTCCCAATACTGAAGCAAGCTCTTCTTGCGTTTGGGTCAAATCCTCATCGAGCAATGTCCCCAATTCCGTATCATTGAAGGTTTTTGGCCGATCGTCGATGTCGAAATCATGGTCTTTAAAGCGACGAAATCAACCTCTGCCAGCTGTTTCGCTCAGAACACCATCTCCGTAAACTTTTTGGAGTTCTCAATGCGCGTCAGCCGCCGTTTTCTTCGATTGAAAGAAGAAAATCAACACCTCCCGCAAATGACGATTATTTGGCACAAAATCAGTCATTTTGGAGCAACCACAAAGACTATGAAAACACAAAATCTTAAAAGTGTCAAATAGGTGTGTTTACCATATGTTAAGGCTAGATTCATAACGTTTCGATATGAACCAAATCGACCGCTAGCGCCATCTATTAACAAACAGCGAGAACTTAGTTGCGCAACTAATAAAATATTATGTATCTATGGGATTGCAAAACAGCTGATTTCTTCCGATTCGTTGCCTAACGTAACATTTTGGACTAAATGAAAAAACAGACGTAACGAGTACAAACGTTCGTTCAGCTTCTATCGTCTCGTCTCGTCACGTCTATTTTGGTTAAAGCTTATAGCGTTTCAAAGTATTTATTGCTTGGGAGGTACGAGTACAAAATGGTTCACATTTTCGTCCTTTGACTCTAAAATCCCTTCTTCGAACTCCTCCATTTATTGCTTTCGACCTGATCTGAAGACCAGCGAATGTAAAAAGATCCATGGATGTAAGATCGGATGAATATACTGGAAATTTACAAAGGCCAGTCAGAAGTACATATGTATGTATTGCATTCAATTTTACATTGATTTGTTGACTCCAAATTCTTATTGAATTTTTTCTAGGATGTTCCAATTTTGTAGAGTTTTTAAGAAGAAATTATATAGAGTGCTTTTGCCGCCATTTTGGAAAATATTAGCTTTTACAGTTCATATTTGGCAGTCGGGGAGTTAAGACGTTGCAAATTTATTACGAAAAAATATTCGATAAACCAACACTGTTTATTGGAAAATTTATAATGGGAAAATTGTAAAGACAGTGCTGATTGTCCTCTATGGTCTCCGGATTTAACTGTTCCGTACTTTATTTTTGTGGGGTTATCTGAAAAGCAAGTTTTATGCAATCAAACAATAAATCCTTGAGCAATTTAAAGAAAATATTCTCAATGAAATTAAAGCAAAATACGGAGTTAAATGTGTCAAAATATAATGAAAACTGCTCGAAAGACCCCGCATTTATGAGGCTTACAGAATCTATCTAGCTATTGGTCTGATGATAGCCGTGTTTTATTCGCTTTAGTTAAACCAAAGTTTCATACAAATGCGTGAACCAGCTCAATTTGTAGTTCAATTGATTGAACTTTTTTTTGTATGCGAAATTTGAAGAATAGATGTCGCAAATTGCAAAGTGCCTGAAACAATTCAGTGTGATTATGATATATTTATTGATTAATTATAAATTAAAATTAATTTAAAATTTTCTCGTTAACTGCATTTCTCGAAAAAACTTCAGTTTGAATAAAACATTACTGCTCATAGTTTTGATATAGTAATTCATTTTTAACGCATATAGGAGACTATTTTGCTTCTGATTAAATGTTACTGTGGTTTCCCCATAGAACATGTAGAAACACTATTCCCCGACAATCTCATTTACATAAATACATTAATACATTTACAAAAGTAAAAACAGTGGCAATTACTACTCTACCAAGGTGAGTACATCGAGACTCGTGGTGAATACACCGAGAACCCCATCAAACTGGTTGATTTTCGGGTGGAAGAGTGCGGTAAGCTGTGGTGAGCTGTTGTGAAATATGTTGAATTTCACAGCTGTTTTTGAAATTCCTCATTTTTTAATTGCTATTTAAAATCATAACAAATGACATTCTTCGGAGGAACGCAATAAAAAGGTAAAAAATATTGCCTATAAAGTACTTTTATTTAAAAACAATTAATTTTCAGCTTTAGCAACTACAGCTGAATTGAATGGGATGATACACAGCGTGGTAAACGCAATGGTAGCATCGATAGCAAATGAAATGAGAAAAAATTTCAGCAGAAATAATACCTGCATCACACAGGCACAAGAAGTCCTTCGTACCGCATTGGCCATGAGAAATTGGCACTCCAATATCTTTTAATCAATCAATGAAATGTAAATCAAATTATCAGCGAAAATTTGATATAGAGGTGCAACTGTTGGATCCTGAAGAAGAAGAATATCAATACTCTGTGACTGATACGATTAAATGCATTTGAAATATAGGAAAACAATAAAATTAAGCAGTGAAAAAAACAAACGATAGTCATATTTATTACATGAGGTCATATGTATATGAAGTGAATATTAAACATGATATCTTTAAAAAAACAAAATAAATTAAATCTGAATAATTTTATGCATCTCCTTTCAAGACGGCAAAAATGCGCAAACCGTTTGTCAACGCGATTGCTTTTTGTTAAAAGATACGGCAACATACCTAAACTGAAGTTAACTTCTGCTACTACTGTCAATTTTATTTTCAGCTATCTATAGGCTACAGAAGAAACTTGAGGTTTGTGTGATGAAACTGAGTAAAATCAGCCGATAAATGTGTCCAATCGTAAACTGCCACCTGGTTTGATAGTTCAACCAATGGGAACGCACACTCTGGCATTCCTTTAACTGTCGAAGGAATAAATGTGTGGGCGTTAAGAAAATAAAACTACAAAGAAAAGGCAATACCAAAAAGTTAAAAAGATTTTTAATTAAGCGTTAAAAGAGATATATTTTTACAGTACAAAAAAAAAATAATTGGTTGAAAATGAAAAGACGAAAACTATTGTGTTTTGAAACAAAACCTAGTCCAACTTTGGTATAAAGTGAAAAGTGTAAAATTTCTTTGGTGGTGTTTGAAAAGATTTTTTTATATTTGCACCGAATAAGGTACAAGGCGGTTTCTAAAAATTAATAAAACTAAAAAAATAAGAAGCATGCAAAATAGCAGCAACACAAAAAAAAAGAAAAATCTTCAACTGGGGTAGCCGTTTTTGAATGCGTGAGATAGCGGACGAACGAACGATCCAACGAATTGACATCGCGCTACACAAATTTAAGAGGAAAGTACAATATGAGTGCATTTACAGAAAATAAAAGACTACGCGTGCTTAAGCAAGTACGATATTCAATTTTAAATGAATTATTAAACAAAGTAGAAGCGAAAATTCCATGATGACCAACAGTTGCTCAACAATAAAGCAAAATCACATTTACACCAAACAAAAAATTAAAAAAACAATGTAGATCTACACTAAAGTAAAGACGACAAAACAGCAGAAATAAAAGCATCAATCAATAAGAACATTCAACAAAAACAACAACAACCGCCCTAACAGCAAAAACCACACCACAGTAACAGCAGCACCAGCCTCTGCCTTAACTGCGGCTGCAGCAAGTCGTCGTTAACAGCCAGCTAAAATCGTTTAATAAGTATTTATAAGTATTATTTGAAATATGATTTAAAGCTTTGTTCATTTCAATAAGCTCAAGGTATTTTTTTTAGAACCTTAAATATTTTTGTTATTGATAGAAGTAGTAATAAAATATGATGTAGTATACACTAGGATTTTTCATATAAAGAGTGTTTTTTTAGAGGTATAGAGCTTCGAATTGAAATAAAACACAAGAAATGTCCATCAATTTGGCTTTATTGGAAGGATAATTTTATGCCATTAATGTTTAAATATGATTTCGGGCATGTGGCCGCCGCGGCTGGCTCGAATAAAGCCAATTCTACAGGTCCAATTTTGAACCACTTTTTCGAGCATATGGGGCCGTATGTCGGCAATAACGCCACGAATGTTGGCTTCCAAGTCCCCTAACGTTTCTGGTTTGTTGGCGTAGACGAGCGACTTCACATATCCCCAAAGAAAATAATCCAATGGTGTCAAATCACACGATCTTGGTGGCCAATTGACAGGTCCATTCCGCGAAATTATGCGCTCATCGAATGTTTCCTTCAATAAATCGATTGTGACGTGCGCTGTGTGGCATGTAGCGCCGTCTTGTTGGAACCACAACTCATCCACATTCATGCCATCCAATTCGGGAACAAAATAGTCGGTTATCATGGCTCTATACCGGTCTCCATTAACGGTAACTGACTCTCCAGCATTATTTCGGAAGAAGTATGGCCCAATGACTCCACCAGCCCATAGAGCACACCAAACAGTCAGTTTTTGTGGATGTAATGGCGTCTCAAGGGTCTCATGTGGATTCTATTCACTCCAAATGCGGCAATTTTGCTTGTTGACGTAGCCATTCAACCAAAAATGAGCCTCATCACTGAACAAAATTTTGCGATGAAAATCAGCATCGAGATCAATCTCATTTTCGGCCCATACACCAAAATCACGACGCATTGCATGGTCTCGCGGCTTTAATTCTTGCACAAGCTGGATCTTGTAAGGTCGCAAGCAAAGATCTTTGCGCAAAATCTTCCATAAAGTTGATGGACAAAGCTCCAATTGCTGTGCACGGTGGCGAATCGATTCATTCGGGTCCTCTTCAACATTTTGCTCTACAGCGGCAATTGTTTCTTCGGTGCGCACTGTTCGACGTCTCTGCGGATGCGTATTATCACATAGAGTAAACGTAGTGCGAAAACGATCCATGGTTAACCGAATTAATTGGTCTGATGGACGATTATGTCGACCATAAAATGGACGGAGCTTGCGGTAAACTTCGTGAACTGAACCATTATTTTCGAAATAAATTTGCACGATTTGCAAGCGTTGTTCTTTTGTCAACCTGTTCATGATGAAATGGCAAACCAAACTGAACATAAATGACATTAGAGTTTAGTATATATATTTCTTGATTTGTTCTGCGAACGAAGGTTCTACAACAAAACAGTTAAATTTTTTCCTCTAAAAAATATCAAGAAATTAAATTATTAGACAATTTGTGACCACACAAATAAGTTTGAGCAATTATAAGCTTATAAGATTTAGTAAAATAAATGTTTATATGATATAAAGGAATTTTGATCAACATAAAACCACTGCATTGACTCTTAATTGACCGAAAGATATTTCAAAGACAATCAAAAAATTAAATCAAAACTATGCTATTAGATTTTTTTTGTTTTTTAATTTAAACTTATATTACTTCAGACAAAGCCAAAACTTAATGGACAGAAATTATTTTTAACTACGTTCTAAGCTTCACAAAATGAATTTTAATTAATTGAAAATAAGTGATCATCTGATTGCGAATTTGATTTAACTTCAATTTAAAGTTCTATCCCCGATAAAAAACTCCCCATTACATACTTTTTGATGTAAGCTTTTTATTCAAACGGGTGTCTTAGCTTATGTATATAACGTAACTTACAAAATAGAATAAAAAATCGTAAATTTATAATTATATATTTTCATTAATTTTCTTTCAGAAATAATAAAAATGTTTCGCTCTATCTTTCATGAAATATTATTCCCAATTCAGGGTTGCTTCCTAGCGTTATTTCCCGAGGATCACACAAATTTAAATTTCCTGCTGAGTATTCTGTATCACCAGTTTAAATAATATTCTATTTTTAAATACACCTATGTAAAAAAAAATATGTTGGTCTTTTATTTAAAGCGTTTTTATACACAAGTATAACTATTTTTTTTTATTTGTAATCATCCATTTTTATCTCAATTATTTTTTAAAGCGATATTCATTTAATGGCAATACAAACAATATTGTAATCAGGTGAATATAATGAAAAATAGCAAAGGCTTGGAGCTATTTAACAACAAAAACTCTAAAAAAAATACATACGAAAGAAAATCAGTTTTCTTTATATTTGCTCAAATTTCGAAAAATTAAAATTTCGCATTAAATTTCAGAACTGTGGCTACATAAGTGAAAAAATATAGCCTAAGCCAAAATAGACGTGACGAGACGCAACGAGTAAGTTCGAGTATCTGTAAACCAATGTTAATAGCCAAAATAAACAAACGTGATCGAAAGTGACCGAAACATTTTGACGAGACGTGTTATTCCGTAAGAACCAAACTTCAAAGCGTCGTCATAACGTTGTGATAGCTACTCGTCCTAACAGCTGTTTGCCGGCACACAAAAATATTTTCAAAGTAAAATTCAACAATAAGTAATTAAAATCACTGATTTATTTTATGTAATTGCTACTGTGAGGGATGAACAGGGAATTTATGTGAAAAGCCATCAAAAATATATTAATAAAAATGAGAGGAACAAAGCATAGGAAAGGGTAGCTACAAAATTTTATTTCTTTTAGTTTTATCTTGAAATTTCTTCATAGGAATTGAACTGCTGATCAGCCAGACCATGTGCCATTGAACGGAACAAGTAGTAGTCTGACGGGGCAATATCTGGGGAAAACGGCGGGTGGGGTAGGACTTCCCATTTGAGAGTGTCCAACTATGTTTTCACTGGTTTAGCAACGTGAGGCCTACCGTTGTCATGCAATAGGATTACTTTATCGTGCCTCTGTTCGTATTGGGGCCGTTTTTCACGCATGCAGTGGAAATAGCTTGTCGGGTAACTCCCAATACTGAAGCAAGCTCTTCTTGCGTTTGGGTCAAATCCTCATCGAGCAATGTCCCCAATTCCGTATCATTGAAGGTTTTTGGCCTTCCTTCACGTGGTCGATCGTCGATGTCGAAATCATGGTCTTTAAAGCGACGAAATCAACCTCTGCCAGCTGTTTCGCTCAGAACACCATCTCCATAAACTTTTTGGAGCTCTCAATGCGCGTCAGCCGCCGTTTTCTGACGATTATTTGGCACAAAATCAGTCATTTTGGAGCAACCACAAAGACTATGAAAACACAAAATCTTAAAAGTGTCAAATAGGTGTGTTTACCATATGTTAAGGCTAGATTCATAACGTTTCGATATGAACCAAATCGACCGCTAGCGCCATCTATTAACAAACAGCGAGAACTTAGTTGCGCAACTAATAAAATATTATGTATCTATGGGATTGCAAAACAGCTGATTTCTTCCGATTCGTTGCCTAACGTAACATTTTGGACTAAATGAAAAAACAGACGTAACGAGTACAAACGTTCGTTCAGCTTCTATCGTCTCGTCTCGTCACGTCTATTTTGGTTAAAGCTTATAGCGTTTCAAAGTATTTATTGCTTGGGAGGTACGAGTACAAAATGGTTCACATTTTCGTCCTTTGACTCTAAAATCCCTTCTTCGAACTCCTCCATTTATTGCTTTTGACCTGATCTGAAGACCAGCGAATGTAAAAAGATCCATGGATGTAAGATCGGATGAATATACTGGAAATTTACAAAGGCCAGTCAGAAGTACATATGTATGTATTGCATTCAATTTTACATTGATTTGTTGACTCCAAATTCTTATTGAATTTTTTCTAGGATGTTCCAATTTTGTAGAGTTTTTAAGAAGAAATTATATAGAGTGCTTTTGCCGCCATTTTGGAAAATATTAGCTTTTACAGTTCATATTTGGCAGTCGGGGAGTTAAGACGTTGCAAATTTATTACGAAAAAATATTCGATAAACCAACACTGTTTATTGGAAAATTTATAATGGGAAAATTGTAAAGAAGTGCTGATTGTCCTCTATGGTCTCCGGATTTAACTGTTCCGTACTTTATTTTTGTGGGGTTATCTGAAAAGCAAGTTTTATGCAATCAAACAATAAATCCTTGAGCAATTTAAAGAAAATATTCTCAATGAAATTAAAGCAAAATACGGAGTTAAATGTGTCAAAATATAATGAAAACTGCTCGAAAGACCCCGCATTTATGAGGCTTACAGAATCTATCTAGCTATTGGTCTGATGATAGCCGTGTTTTATTCGCTTTAGTTAAACCAAAGTTTCATACAAATGCGTGAACCAGCTCAATTTGTAGTTCAATTGATTGAACTTTTTTTTGTATGCGAAATTTGAAGAATAGATGTCGCAAATTGCAAAGTGCCTGAAACAATTCAGTGTGATTATGATATATTTATTGATTAATTATAAATTAAAATTAATTTAAAATTTTCTCGTTAACTGCATTTCTCGAAAAAACTTCAGTTTGAATAAAACATTACTGTTCATAGTTTTGATATAGTAATTCATTTTTAACGCATATAGGAGACTATTTTGCTTCTGATTAAATGTTACTGTGGTTTCCCCATAGAACATGTAGAAACACTATTCCCCGACAATCTCATTTACATAAATACATTAATACATTTACAAAAGTAAAAACAGTGGCAATTACTACTCTACCAAGGTGAGTACATCGAGACCCGTGGTGAATACACCGAGAACCCCATCAAACTGGTTGATTTTCAGGTGGAAGAGTGCGGTAAGCTGTGGTGAGCTGTTGTGAAATATGTTGAATTTCACAGCTGTTTTTGAAATTCCTCATTTTTTAATTGCTATTTAAAATCATAACAAAGGACATTCTTCGGAGGAACGCAATAAAAAGGTAAAAAATATTGCCTATAAAGTACTTTTATTTAAAAACAATTAATTTTCAGCTTTAGCAACTACAGTTGAATTGAATGGGATGATACACAGCGTGGTAAACGCAATGGTAGCATCGATAGCAAATGAAATGAGAAAAAATTTCAGCAGAAATAATACCTGCATCACACAGGCACAAGAAGTCCTTCGTACCGCATTGGCCATAAGAAATTGGCACTCCAATATCTTTTAATCAATCAATGAAATGTAAATCAAATTATCAGCGAAAATTTGATATAGAGGTGCATCTGTTGGATCCTGAAGAAGAAGAATATCAATACTCTGTGACTGATACGATTAAATGCATTTAAAATATAGGAAAACAATAAAATTAAGCAGTGAAAAAAACAAACGATAGTCATATTTAGTACATGAGGTCATATGTATATGAAGTGAATATTAAACATGATATCTTTAAAAAAACAAAATAAATTAAATCTGAATAATTTTATGCATCTCCTTTCAAGACGATTGCTTTTTGTTAAAAGATACGGCAACATACCTAAACTGAAGTTAACTTCTGCTACTACTGTCAATTTTATTTTCAGCTATCTATCGGCTACAGAAGAAACTTGAGGTTTGTGTGATGAAACTGAGTAAAATCAGCCGATAAATGTGTCCAATCGTAAACTGCCACCTGGTTTGATAGTTCAACCAATGGGAACGCACACTCTGGCATTCCTTTAACTGTCGAAGGAATAAATGTGTGGGCGTTAAGAAAATAAAACTACAAAGAAAAGGCAATACCAAAAAGTTAAAAAGATTTTTAATTAAGCGTTAAAAGAGATATATTTTTACAGTACAAAAAAAAAATAATTGGTTGAAAATGAAAAGACGAAAACTATTGTGTTTTGAAACAAAACCTAGTCCAACTTTGGTATAAAGTGAAAAGTGTAAAATTTCTTTGGTGGTGTTTGAAAAGATTTTTTTATATTTGCACCGAATAAGGTACAAGGCGGTTTCTAAAAATTAATAAAACTAAAAAAATAAGAAGCATGCAAAATAGCAGCGACACAAAAAAAAAAAGAAAAATCTTCAACTGGGGTAGCCGTTTTTGAATGCGTGAGATAGCGGACGAACGAACGATCCAACGAATTGACATCGCGCTACACAAATTTAAGTGGAAAGTACAATATGAGTGCATTTACAGAAAATAAAAGACTACGCGTGCTCAAGCAAGTACGATATTCAATTTTAAATGAATTATTAAACAAAGTAGAAGCGAAAATTCCATGATGACCAACAGTTGCTCAACAATAAAGCAAAATCACATTTACACCAAACAAAAAATTAAAAAAACAATGTAGATCTACACTAAAGTAAAGACGACAAAACAGCAGAAATAAAAGCATCAATCAATAAGAACATTCAACAAAAACAACAACAACCGCCCTAACAGCAAAAACCACACCACAGTAACAGCAGCACCAGCCTCTGCCTTAACTGCGGCTGCAGCAAGTCGTCGTTAACAGCCAGCTAAAATCGTTTAATAAGTATTTATAAGTATTATTTGAAATATGATTTAAAGCTTTGTTCATTTCAATAAGCTCAAGGTATTTTTTTTAGAACCTTAAATATTTTTGTTATTGATAGAAGTAGTAATAAAATATGATGTAGTATACACTAGGATTTTTCATATAAAGGGTGTTTTTTTAGCGGTATAGAGCTTCGAATTGAAATAAAACACAAGAAAATCGTTTTAATGTCCATCAATTTGGCTTTATTGGAAGGATAATTTTATGCCATTAATGTTTAAATATGATTTCGGGCATGTGGCCGCCGCGGCTGGCTCGAATAAAGCCAATTCTACAGGTCCAATTTTGAACCACTTTTTCGAGCAAATGGGGCCGTATGTCGGCAATAACGCCACGAATGTTGGCTTCCAAGTCCCCTAACGTTTCTGGTTTGTTGGCGTAGACGAGCGACTTCACATATCCCCAAAGAAAATAATCCAATGGTGTCAAATCACACGATCTTGGTGGCCAATTGACAGGTCCATTCCGCGAAATTATGCGCTCATCGAATGTTTCCTTCAATAAATCGATTGTGACGTGCGCTGTGTGGCATGTAGCGCCGTCTTGTTGGAACCACAACTCATCCACATTCATGCCATCCAATTCGGGAACAAAATAGTCGGTTATCATGGCTCTATACCGGTCTCCATTAACGGTAACTGACTCTCCAGCATTATTTCGGAAGAAGTATGGCCCAATGACTCCACCAGCCCATAGAGCACACCAAACAGTCAGTTTTTGTGGATGTAATGGCGTCTCAAGGGTCTCATGTGGATTCTCTTCACTCCAAATGCGGCAATTTTGCTTGTTGACGTAGCCATTCAACCAAAAATGAGCCTCATCACTGAACAAAATTTTGCGATGAAAATCAGCATCGAGATCAATCTCATTTTCGACCCATACACCAAAATCACGACGCATTGCATGGTCTCGCGGCTTTAATTCTTGCACAAGCTGGATCTTGTAAGGTCGCAAGCCAAGATCTTTGCGCAAAATCTTCCATAAAGTTGATGGACAAAGCTCCAATTGCTGTGCACGGTGGCGAATCGATTCATTCGGGTCCTCTTCAACATTTTGCTCTACAGCGGCAATTGTTTCTTCGGTGCGCACTGTTCGACGTCTCTGCGGATGCGTATTATCACATAGAGTAAACGTAGTGCGAAAACGATCCATGGTTAACCGAATTAATTGCTCTGATGGACGATTATGTCGACCATAAAATGGACGGAGCTTGCGGTAAACTTCGTGAACTGAACCATTATTTTCGAAATAAATTTGCACGATTTGCAAGCGTTGTTCTTTTGTCAACCTGTTCATGATGAAATGGCAAACCAAACTGAACATAAATGACATTAGAGTTTAGTAGTTATATTTCTTGATTTGTTCTGCGAACGAAGGTTCTACAACAAAACAGTTAAATTTTTTCCTCTAAAAATTATCAAGAAATTAAATTATTAGACAATTTGTGACCACACAAATAAGTTTGAGCAATTATAAGCTTATAAGATTTAGTAAAATAAATGTTTATATGATATAAAGGAATTTTGATCAACATAAAACCACTGCATTGACTCTTAATTGACCGAAAGATATTTCAAAGACAATCAAAAAATTAAATCAAAACTATGCTATTAGATTTTTTTTTGTTTTTTAATTTAAACTTATATTACTTCAGACAAAGCCAAAACTTTATGGACAGAAATTATTTTTAACTACGTTCTAAGCTTCACAAAATGAATTTTAATTAATTGAAAATAAGTGATCATCTGATTGCGAATTTGATTTAACTTCAATTTAAAGTTCTATCCCCGATAAAAAACTCCCCATTACATACTTTTTGATGTAAGCTTTTTATACAAACGGGTGTCTTAGCTTATGTATATAACGTAACTTACAAAATAGAATAAAAAATCGTAAATTTATAATTATATATTTTCATTAATTTTCTTTCAGAAATAATAAAAATGTTTCGCTCTATCTTTCATGGAATATTATTCCCAATGCAGGGTTGCTTCCTAGCGTTATTTCCCGAGGATCACACAAATTTAAATTTCCTGCTGAGTATTCTGTATCACCAGTTTAAATAATATTCTATTTTTAAATACACCTATGTAAAAAAAAATATGTTGGTCTTTTATTTAAAGCGTTTTTATACACAAGTATAACTATTTTTTTTTATTTGTAATCATCCATTTTTATCTCAATTATTTTTTAAAGCGATATTCATTTAATGGCAATACAAACAATATTGTAATCAGGTGAATATAATGAAAAATAGCAAAGGCTTGGAGCTATTTAACAACAAAAACTCTAAAAAAAATACATACGAAAGAAAATCAGTTTTCTTTATATTTGCTCAAATTTCGAAAAATTAAAATTTCGCATTAAATTTCAGAACTGTGGCTACATAAGTGAAAAAATATAGCCTAAGCCAAAATAGACGTGACGAGACGCAACGAGTAAGTTCGAGTATCTGTAAACCAATGTTAATAGCCAAAATAAACAAACGTGATCGAAAGTGACCGAAACATTTTGACGAGACGTGTTATTCCGTAAGAACCAAACTTCAAAGCGTCGTCATAACGTTGTGATAGCTACTCGTCCTAACAGCTGTTTGCCGGCACACAAAAATATTTTCAAAGTAAAATTCAACAATAAGTAATTAAAATCACTGATTTATTTTATGTAATTGCTACTGTGAGGGATGAACAGGGAATTTATGTGAAAAGCCATCAAAAATATATTAATAAAAATGAGAGGAACAAAGCATAGGAAAGGGTAGCTACAAAATTTTATTTCTTTTAGTTTTATCTTGAAATTTCTTCATAGGAATTGAACTGCTGATCAGCCAGACCATGTGCCATTGAACGGAACAAGTAGTAGTCTGACGGGGCAATATCTGGGGAAAACGGCGGGTGGGGTAGGACTTCCCATTTGAGAGTGTCCAACTATGTTTTCACTGGTTTAGCAACGTGAGGCCTACTGTTGTCATGCAATAGGATTACTTTATCGTGCCTCTGTTCGTATTGGGGCCGTTTTTCACGCATGCAGTGGAAATGGCTTGTCGGGTAACTCCCAATACTGAAGCAAGCTCTTCTTGCGTTTGGGTCAAATCCTCATCGAGCAATGTCCCCAATTCCGTATCATTGAAGGTTTTTGGCCTTCCTTCACGTGGTCGATCGTCGATGTCGAAATCATGGTCTTTAAAGCGACGAAATCAACCTCTGCCAGCTGTTTCGCTCAGAACACCATCTCCGTAAACTTTTTGGAGCTCTCAATGCGCGTCAGCCGCCGTTTTCTTCGATTGAAAGAAGAAAATCAACACCTCCCGCAAATGACGATTATTTGGCACAAAATCAGTCATTTTGGAGCAACCACAAAGACTATGAAAACACAAAATCTTAAAAGTGTCAAATAGGTGTGTTTACCATATGTTAAGGCTAGATTCATAACGTTTCGATATGAACCAAATCGACCGCTAGCGCCATCTATTAACAAACAGCGAGAACTTAGTTGCGCAACTAATAAAATATTATGTATCTATGGGATTGCAAAACAGCTGATTTCTTCCGATTCGTTGCCTAACGTAACATTTTGGACTAAATGAAAAAACAGACGTAACGAGTACAAACGTTCGTTCAGCTTCTATCGTCTCGTCTCGTCACGTCTATTTTGGTTAAAGCTTATAGCGTTTCAAAGTATTTATTGCTTGGGAGGTACGAGTACAAAATGGTTCACATTTTCGTCCTTTGACTCTAAAATCCCTTCTTCGAACTCCTCCATTTATTGCTTTTGACCTGATCTGAAGACCAGCGAATGTAAAAAGATCCATGGATGTAAGATCGGATGAATATACTGGAAATTTACAAAGGCCAGTCAGAAGTACATATGTATGTATTGCATTCAATTTTACATTGATTTGTTGACTCCAAATTCTTATTGAATTTTTTCTAGGATGTTCCAATTTTGTAGAGTTTTTAAGAAGAAATTATATAGAGTGCTTTTGCCGCCATTTTGGAAAATATTAGCTTTTACAGTTCATATTTGGCAGTCGGGGAGTTAAGACGTTGCAAATTTATTACGAAAAAATATTCGATAAACCAACACTGTTTATTGGAAAATTTATAATGGGAAAATTGTAAAGACAGTGCTGATTGTCCTCTATGGTCTCCGGATTTAACTGTTCCGTACTTTATTTTTGTGGGGTTATCTGAAAAGCAAGTTTTATGCAATCAAACAATAAATCCTTGAGCAATTTAAAGAAAATATTCTCAATGAAATTAAAGCAAAATACGGAGTTAAATGTGTCAAAATATAATGAAAACTGCTCGAAAGACCCCGCATTTATGAGGCTTACAGAATCTATCTAGCTATTGGTCTGATGATAGCCGTGTTTTATTCGCTTTAGTTAAACCAAAGTTTCATACAAATGCGTGAACCAGCTCAATTTGTAGTTCAATTGATTGAACTTTTTTTTGTATGCGAAATTTGAAGAATAGATGTCGCAAATTGCAAAGTGCCTGAAACAATTCAGTGTGATTATGATATATTTATTGATTAATTATAAATTAAAATTAATTTAAAATTTTCTCGTTAACTGCATTTCTCGAAAAAACTTCAGTTTGAATAAAACATTACTGTTCATAGTTTTGATATAGTAATTCATTTTTAACGCATATAGGAGACTATTTTGCTTCTGATTAAATGTTACTGTGGTTTCCCCATAGAACATGTAGAAACACTATTCCCCGACAATCTCATTTACATAAATACATTAATACATTTACAAAAGTAAAAACAGTGGCAATTACTACTCTACCAAGGTGAGTACATCGAGACCCGTGGTGAATACACCGAGAACCCCATCAAACTGGTTGATTTTCAGGTGGAAGAGTGCGGTAAGCTGTGGTGAGCTGTTGTGAAATATGTTGAATTTCACAGCTGTTTTTGAAATTCCTCATTTTTTAATTGCTATTTAAAATCATAACAAAGGACATTCTTCGGAGGAACGCAATAAAAAGGTAAAAAATATTGCCTATAAAGTACTTTTATTTAAAAACAATTAATTTTCAGCTTTAGCAACTACAGTTGAATTGAATGGGATGATACACAGCGTGGTAAACGCAATGGTAGCATCGATAGCAAATGAAATGAGAAAAAATTTCAGCAGAAATAATACCTGCATCACACAGGCACAAGAAGTCCTTCGTACCGCATTGGCCATAAGAAATTGGCACTCCAATATCTTTTAATCAATCAATGAAATGTAAATCAAATTATCAGCGAAAATTTGATATAGAGGTGCATCTGTTGGATCCTGAAGAAGAAGAATATCAATACTCTGTGACTGATACGATTAAATGCATTTAAAATATAGGAAAACAATAAAATTAAGCAGTGAAAAAAACAAACGATAGTCATATTTAGTACATGAGGTCATATGTATATGAAGTGAATATTAAACATGATATCTTTAAAAAAACAAAATAAATTAAATCTGAATAATTTTATGCATCTCCTTTCAAGACGGCAAAAATGCGCAAACCGTTTGTCAACGCGATTGCTTTTTGTTAAAAGATACGGCAACATACCTAAACTGAAGTTAACTTCTGCTACTACTGTCAATTTTATTTTCAGCTATCTATCGGCTACAGAAGAAACTTGAGGTTTGTGTGATGAAACTGAGTAAAATCAGCCGATAAATGTGTCCAATCGTAAACTGCCACCTGGTTTGATAGTTCAACCAATGGGAACGCACACTCTGGCATTCCTTTAACTGTCGAAGGAATAAATGTGTGGGCGTTAAGAAAATAAAACTACAAAGAAAAGGCAATACCAAAAAGTTAAAAAGATTTTTAATTAAGCGTTAAAAGAGATATATTTTTACAGTACAAAAAAAAAATAATTGGTTGAAAATGAAAAGACGAAAACTATTGTGTTTTGAAACAAAACCTAGTCCAACTTTGGTATAAAGTGAAAAGTGTAAAATTTCTTTGGTGGTGTTTGAAAAGATTTTTTTATATTTGCACCGAATAAGGTACAAGGCGGTTTCTAAAAATTAATAAAACTAAAAAAATAAGAAGCATGCAAAATAGCAGCGACACAAAAAAAAAAGAAAAATCTTCAACTGGGGTAGCCGTTTTTGAATGCGTGAGATAGCGGACGAACGAATGATCCAACGAATTGACATCGCGCTACACAAATTTAAGTGGAAAGTACAATATGAGTGCATTTACAGAAAATAAAAGACTACGCGTGCTTAAGCAAGTACGATATTCAATTTTAAATGAATTATTAAACAAAGTAGAAGCGAAAATTCCATGATGACCAACAGTTGCTCAACAATAAAGCAAAATCACATTTACACCAAACAAAAAATTAAAAAAACAATGTAGATCTACACTAAAGTAAAGACGACAAAACAGCAGAAATAAAAGCATCAATCAATAAGAACATTCAACAAAAACAACAACAACCGCCCTAACAGCAAAAACCACACCACAGTAACAGCAGCACCAGCCTCTGCCTTAACTGCGGCTGCAGCAAGTCGTCGTTAACAGCCAGCTAAAATCGTTTAATAAGTATTTATAAGTATTATTTGAAATATGATTTAAAGCTTTGTTCATTTCAATAAGCTCAAGGTATTTTTTTTAGAACCTTAAATATTTTTGTTATTGATAGAAGTAGTAATAAAATATGATGTAGTATACACTAGGATTTTTCATATAAAGGGTGTTTTTTTAGAGGTATAGAGCTTCGAATTGAAATAAAACACAAGAAAATCGTTTTAATGTCCATCAATTTGGCTTTATTGGAAGGATAATTTTATGCCATTAATGTTTAAATATGATTTCGGGCATGTGGCCGCCGCGGCTGGCTCGAATAAAGCCAATTCTACAGGTCCAATTTTGAACCACTTTTTCGAGCATATGGGGCCGTATGTCGGCAATAACGCCACGAATGTTGGCTTCCAAGTCCCCTAACGTTTCTGGTTTGTTGGCGTAGACGAGCGACTTCACATATCCCCAAAGAAAATAATCCAATGGTGTCAAATCACACGATCTTGGTGGCCAATTGACAGGTCCATTCCGCGAAATTATGCGCTCATCGAATGTTTCCTTCAATAAATCGATTGTGACGTGCGCTGTGTGGCATGTAGCGCCGTCTTGTTGGAACCACAACTCATCCACATTCATGCCATCCAATTCGGGAACAAAATAGTCGGTTATCATGGCTCTATACCGGTCTCCATTAACGGTAACTGACTCTCCAGCATTATTTCGGAAGAAGTATGGCCCAATGACTCCACCAGCCCATAGAGCACACCAAACAGTCAGTTTTTGTGGATGTAATGGCGTCTCAAGGGTCTCATGTGGATTCTATTCACTCCAAATGCGGCAATTTTGCTTGTTGACGTAGCCATTCAACCAAAAATGAGCCTCATCACTGAACAAAATTTTGCGATGAAAATCAGCATCGAGATCAATCTCATTTTCGGCCCATACACCAAAATCACGACGCATTGCATGGTCTCGCGGCTTTAATTCTTGCACAAGCTGGATCTTGTAAGGTCGCAAGCCAAGATCTTTGCGCAAAATCTTCCATAAAGTTGATGGACAAAGCTCCAATTGCTGTGCACGGTGGCGAATCGATTCATTCGGGTCCTCTTCAACATTTTGCTCTACAGCGGCAATTGTTTCTTCGGTGCGCACTGTTCGACGTCTCTGCGGATGCGTATTATCACATAGAGTAAACGTAGTGTGAAAACGATCCATGGTTAACCGAATTAATTGCTCTGATGGACGATTATGTCGACCATAAAATGGACGGAGCTTGCGGTAAACTTCGTGAACTGAACCATTATTTTCGAAATAAATTTGCACGATTTGCAAGCGTTGTTCTTTTGTCAACCTGTTCATGATGAAATGGCAAACCAAACTGAACATAAATGACATTAGAGTTTAGTAGTTATATTTCTTGATTTGTTCTGCGAACGAAGGTTCTACAACAAAACAGTTAAATTTTTTCCTCTAAAAATTATCAAGAAATTAAATTATTAGACAATTTGTGACCACACAAATAAGTTTGAGCAATTATAAGCTTATAAGATTTAGTAAAATAAATGTTTATATGATATAAAGGAATTTTGATCAACATAAAACCACTGCATTGACTCTTAATTGACCGAAAGATATTTCAAAGACAATCAAAAAATTAAATCAAAACTATGCTATTAGATTTTTTTTGTTTTTTAATTTAAACTTATATTACTTCAGACAAAGCCAAAACTTTATGGACAGAAATTATTTTTAACTACGTTCTAAGCTTCACAAAATTAATTTTAATTAATTGAAAATAAGTGATCATCTGATTGCGAATTTGATTTAACTTCAATTTAAAGTTCTATCCCCGATAAAAAACTCCCCATTACATACTTTTTGATGTAAGCTTTTTATACAAACGGGTGTCTTAGCTTATGTATATAACGTAACTTACAAAATAGAATAAAAAATCGTAAATTTATAATTATATATTTTCATTAATTTTCTTTCAGAAATAATAAAAATGTTTCGCTCTATCTTTCATGGAATATTATTCCCAATGCAGGGTTGCTTCCTAGCGTTATTTCCCGAGGATCACACAAATTTAAATTTCCTGCTGAGTATTCTGTATCACCAGTTTAAATAATATTCTATTTTTAAATACACCTATGTAAAAAAAAATATGTTGGTCTTTTATTTAAAGCGTTTTTATACACAAGTATAACTATTTTTTTTTATTTGTAATCATCCATTTTTATCTCAATTATTTTTTAAAGCGATATTCATTTAATGGCAATACAAACAATATTGTAATCAGGTGAATATAATGAAAAATAGCAAAGGCTTGGAGCTATTTAACAACAAAAACTCTAAAAAAAATACATACGAAAGAAAATCAGTTTTCTTTATATTTGCTCAAATTTCGAAAAATTAAAATTTCGCATTAAATTTCAGAACTGTGGCTACATAAGTGAAAAAATATAGCCTAAGCCAAAATAGACGTGACGAGACGCAACGAGTAAGTTCGAGTATCTGTAAACCAATGTTAATAGCCAAAATAAACAAACGTGATCGAAAGTGACCGAAACATTTTGACGAGACGTGTTATTCCGTAAGAACCAAACTTCAAAGCGTCGTCATAACGTTGTGATAGCTACTCGTCCTAACAGCTGTTTGCCGGCACACAAAAATATTTTCAAAGTAAAATTCAACAATAAGTAATTAAAATCACTGATTTATTTTATGTAATTGCTACTGTGAGGGATGAACAGGGAATTTATGTGAAAAGCCATCAAAAATATATTAATAAAAATGAGAGGAACAAAGCATAGGAAAGGGTAGCTACAAAATTTTATTTCTTTTAGTTTTATCTTGAAATTTCTTCATAGGAATTGAACTGCTGATCAGCCAGACCATGTGCCATTGAACGGAACAAGTAGTAGTCTGACGGGGCAATATCTGGGGAAAACGGCGGGTGGGGTAGGACTTCCCATTTGAGAGTGTCCAACTATGTTTTCACTGGTTTAGCAACGTGAGGCCTACCGTTGTCATGCAATAGGATTACTTTATCGTGCCTCTGTTCGTATTGGGGCCGTTTTTCACGCATGCAGTGGAAATGGCTTGTCGGGTAACTCCCAATACTGAAGCAAGCTCTTCTTGCGTTTGGGTCAAATCCTCATCGAGCAATGTCCCCAATTCCGTATCATTGAAGGTTTTTGGCCGATCGTCGATGTCGAAATCATGGTCTTTAAAGCGACGAAATCAACCTCTGCCAGCTGTTTCGCTCAGAACACCATCTCCGTAAACTTTTTGGAGTTCTCAATGCGCGTCAGCCGCCGTTTTCTTCGATTGAAAGAAGAAAATCAACACCTCCCGCAAATGACGATTATTTGGCACAAAATCAGTCATTTTGGAGCAACCACAAAGACTATGAAAACACAAAATCTTAAAAGTGTCAAATAGGTGTGTTTACCATATGTTAAGGCTAGATTCATAACGTTTCGATATGAACCAAATCGACCGCTAGCGCCATCTATTAACAAACAGCGAGAACTTAGTTGCGCAACTAATAAAATATTATGTATCTATGGGATTGCAAAACAGCTGATTTCTTCCGATTCGTTGCCTAACGTAACATTTTGGACTAAATGAAAAAACAGACGTAACGAGTACAAACGTTCGTTCAGCTTCTATCGTCTCGTCTCGTCACGTCTATTTTGGTTAAAGCTTATAGCGTTTCAAAGTATTTATTGCTTGGGAGGTACGAGTACAAAATGGTTCACATTTTCGTCCTTTGACTCTAAAATCCCTTCTTCGAACTCCTCCATTTATTGCTTTTGACCTGATCTGAAGACCAGCGAATGTAAAAAGATCCATGGATGTAAGATCGGATGAATATACTGGAAATTTACAAAGGCCAGTCAGAAGTACATATGTATGTATTGCATTCAATTTTACATTGATTTGTTGACTCCAAATTCTTATTGAATTTTTTCTAGGATGTTCCAATTTTGTAGAGTTTTTAAGAAGAAATTATATAGAGTGCTTTTGCCGCCATTTTGGAAAATATTAGCTTTTACAGTTCATATTTGGCAGTCGGGGAGTTAAGACGTTGCAAATTTATTACGAAAAAATATTCGATAAACCAACACTGTTTATTGGAAAATTTATAATGGGAAAATTGTAAAGACAGTGCTGATTGTCCTCTATGGTCTCCGGATTTAACTGTTCCGTACTTTATTTTTGTGGGGTTATCTGAAAAGCAAGTTTTATGCAATCAAACAATAAATCCTTGAGCAATTTAAAGAAAATATTCTCAATGAAATTAAAGCAAAATACGGAGTTAAATGTGTCAAAATATAATGAAAACTGCTCGAAAGACCCCGCATTTATGAGGCTTACAGAATCTATCTAGCTATTGGTCTGATGATAGCCGTGTTTTATTCGCTTTAGTTAAACCAAAGTTTCATACAAATGCGTGAACCAGCTCAATTTGTAGTTCAATTGATTGAACTTTTTTTTGTATGCGAAATTTGAAGAATAGATGTCGCAAATTGCAAAGTGCCTGAAACAATTCAGTGTGATTATGATATATTTATTGATTAATTATAAATTAAAATTAATTTAAAATTTTCTCGTTAACTGCATTTCTCGAAAAAACTTCAGTTTGAATAAAACATTACTGTTCATAGTTTTGATATAGTAATTCATTTTTAACGCATATAGGAGACTATTTTGCTTCTGATTAAATGTTACTGTGGTTTCCCCATAGAACATGTAGAAACACTATTCCCCGACAATCTCATTTACATAAATACATTAATACATTTACAAAAGTAAAAACAGTGGCAATTACTACTCTACCAAGGTGAGTACATCGAGACCCGTGGTGAATACACCGAGAACCCCATCAAACTGGTTGATTTTCGGGTGGAAGAGTGCGGTAAGCTGTGGTGAGCTGTTGTGAAATATGTTGAATTTCACAGCTGTTTTTGAAATTCCTCATTTTTTAATTGCTATTTAAAATCATAACAAAGGACATTCTTCGGAGGAACGCAATAAAAAGGTAAAAAATATTGCCTATAAAGTACTTTTATTTAAAAACAATTAATTTTCAGCTTTAGCAACTACAGCTGTATTGAATGGGATGATACACAGCGTGGTAAACGCAATGGTAGCATCGATAGCAAATGAAATGAGAAAAAATTTCAGCAGAAATAATACCTGCATCACACAGGCACAAGAAGTCCTTCGTACCGCATTGGCCATAAGAAATTGGCACTCCAATATCTTTTAATCAATCAATGAAATGTAAATCAAATTATCAGCGAAAATTTGATATAGAGGTGCAACTGTTGGATCCTGAAGAAGAAGAATATCAATACTCTGTGACTGATACGATTAAATGCATTTAAAATATAGGAAAACAATAAAATTAAGCAGTGAAAAAAACAAACGATAGTCATATTTATTACATGAGGTCATATGTATATGAAGTGAATATTAAACATGATATCTTTAAAAAAACAAAATAAATTAAATCTGAATAATTTTATGCATCTCCTTTCAAGACGGCAAAAATGCGCAAACCGTTTGTCAACGCGATTGCTTTTTGTTAAAAGATACGGCAACATACCTAAACTGAAGTTAACTTCTGCTACTACTGTCAATTTTATTTTCAGCTATCTATCGGCTACAGAAGAAACTTGAGGTTTGTGTGATGAAACTGAGTAAAATCAGCCGATAAATGTGTCCAATCGTAAACTGCCACCTGGTTTGATAGTTCAACCAATGGGAACGCACACTCTGGCATTCCTTTAACTGTCGAAGGAATAAATGTGTGGGCGTTAAGAAAATAAAACTACAAAGAAAAGGCAATACCAAAAAGTTAAAAAGATTTTTAATTAAGCGTTAAAAGAGATATATTTTTACAGTACAAAAAAAAAAATAATTGGTTGAAAATGAAAAGACGAAAACTATTGTGTTTTGAAACAAAACCTAGTCCAACTTTGGTATAAAGTGAAAAGTGTAAAATTTCTTTGGTGGTGTTTGAAAAGATTTTTTTATATTTGCACCGAATAAGGTACAAGGCGGTTTCTAAAAATTAATAAAACTAAAAAAATAAGAAGCATGCAAAATAGCAGCGACACAAAAAAAAAAGAAAAATCTTCAACTGGGGTAGCCGTTTTTGAATGCGTGAGATAGCGGACGAACGAACGATCCAACGAATTGACATCGCGCTACACAAATTTAAGTGGAAAGTACAATATGAGTGCATTTACAGAAAATAAAAGACTACGCGTGCTTAAGCAAGTACGATATTCAATTTTAAATGAATTATTAAACAAAGTAGAAGCGAAAATTCCATGATGACCAACAGTTGCTCAACAATAAAGCAAAATCACATTTACACCAAACAAAAAATTAAAAAAACAATGTAGATCTACACTAAAGTAAAGACGACAAAACAGCAGAAATAAAAGCATCAATCAATAAGAACATTCAACAAAAACAACAACAACCGCCCTAACAGCAAAAACCACACCACAGTAACAGCAGCACCAGCCTCTGCCTTAACTGCGGCTGCAGCAAGTCGTCGTTAACAGCCAGCTAAAATCGTTTAATAAGTATTTATAAGTATTATTTGAAATATGATTTAAAGCTTTGTTCATTTCAATAAGCTCAAGGTATTTTTTTTAGAACCTTAAATATTTTTGTTATTGATAGAAGTAGTAATAAAATATGATGTAGTATACACTAGGATTTTTCATATAAAGGGTGTTTTTTTAGCGGTATAGAGCTTCGAATTGAAATAAAACACAAGAAAATCGTTTTAATGTCCATCAATTTGGCTTTATTGGAAGGATAATTTTATGCCATTAATGTTTAAATATGATTTCGGGCATGTGGCCGCCGCGGCTGGCTCGAATAAAGCCAATTCTACAGGTCCAATTTTGAACCACTTTTTCGAGCATATGGGGCCGTATGTCGGCAATAACGCCACGAATGTTGGCTTCCAAGTCCCCTAACGTTTCTGGTTTGTTGGCGTAGACGAGCGACTTCACATATCCCCAAAGAAAATAATCCAATGGTGTCAAATCACACGATCTTGGTGGCCAATTGACAGGTCCATTCCGCGAAATTATGCGCTCATCGAATGTTTCCTTCAATAAATCGATTGTGACGTGCGCTGTGTGGCATGTAGCGCCGTCTTGTTGGAACCACAACTCATCCACATTCATGCCATCCAATTCGGGAACAAAATAGTCGGTTATCATGGCTCTATACCGGTCTCCATTAACGGTAACTGATTCTCCAGCATTATTTCGGAAGAAGTATGGCCCAATGACTCCACCAGCCCATAGAGCACACCAAACAGTCAGTTTTTGTGGATGTAATGGCGTCTCAAGGGTCTCATGTGGATTCTCTTCACTCCAAATGCGGCAATTTTGCTTGTTGACGTAGCCATTCAACCAAAAATGAGCCTCATCACTGAACAAAATTTTGCGATGAAAATCAGCATCGAGATCAATCTCATTTTCGACCCATACACCAAAATCACGACGCATTGCATGGTCTCGCGGCTTTAATTCTTGCACAAGCTGGATCTTGTAAGGTCGCAAGCCAAGATCTTTGCGCAAAATCTTCCATAAAGTTGATGGACAAAGCTCCAATTGCTGTGCACGGTGGCGAATCGATTCATTCGGGTCCTCTTCAACATTTTGCTCTACAGCGGCAATTGTTTCTTCGGTGCGCACTGTTCGACGTCTCTGCGGATGCGTATTATCACATAGAGTAAACGTAGTGCGAAAACGATCCATGGTTAACCGAATTAATTGCTCTGATGGACGATTATGTCGACCATAAAATGGACGGAGCTTGCGGTAAACTTCGTGAACTGAACCATTATTTTCGAAATAAATTTGCACGATTTGCAAGCGTTGTTCTTTTGTCAACCTGTTCATGATGAAATGGCAAACCAAACTGAACATAAATGACATTAGAGTTTAGTAGTTATATTTCTTGATTTGTTCTGCGAACGAAGGTTCTACAACAAAACAGTTAAATTTTTTCCTCTAAAAATTATCAAGAAATTAAATTATTAGACAATTTGTGACCACACAAATAAGTTTGAGCAATTATAAGCTTATAAGATTTAGTAAAATAAATGTTTATATGATATAAAGGAATTTTGATCAACATAAAACCACTGCATTGACTCTTAATTGACCGAAAGATATTTCAAAGACAATCAAAAAATTAAATCAAAACTATGCTATTAGATTTTTTTTGTTTTTTAATTTAAACTTATATTACTTCAGACAAAGCCAAAACTTTATGGACAGAAATTATTTTTAACTACGTTCTAAGCTTCACAAAATGAATTTTAATTAATTGAAAATAAGTGATCATCTGATTGCGAATTTGATTTAACTTCAATTTAAAGTTCTATCCCCGATAAAAAACTCCCCATTACATACTTTTTGATGTAAGCTTTTTATACAAACGGGTGTCTTAGCTTATGTATATAACGTAACTTACAAAATAGAATAAAAAATCGTAAATTTATAATTATATATTTTCATTAATTTTCTTTCAGAAATAATAAAAATGTTTCGCTCTATCTTTCATGGAATATTATTCCCAATGCAGGGTTGCTTCCTAGCGTTATTTCCCGAGGATCACACAAATTTAAATTTCCTGCTGAGTATTCTGTATCACCAGTTTAAATAATATTCTATTTTTAAATACACCTATGTAAAAAAAAATATGTTGGTCTTTTATTTAAAGCGTTTTTATACACAAGTATAACTATTTTTTTTTATTTGTAATCATCCATTTTTATCTCAATTATTTTTTAAAGCGATATTCATTTAATGGCAATACAAACAATATTGTAATCAGGTGAATATAATGAAAAATAGCAAAGGCTTGGAGCTATTTAACAACAAAAACTCTAAAAAAAATACATACGAAAGAAAATCAGTTTTCTTTATATTTGCTCAAATTTCGAAAAATTAAAATTTCGCATTAAATTTCAGAACTGTGGCTACATAAGTGAAAAAATATAGCCTAAGCCAAAATAGACGTGACGAGACGCAACGAGTAAGTTCGAGTATCTGTAAACCAATGTTAATAGCCAAAATAAACAAACGTGATCGAAAGTGACCGAAACATTTTGACGAGACGTGTTATTCCGTAAGAACCAAACTTCAAAGCGTCGTCATAACGTTGTGATAGCTACTCGTCCTAACAGCTGTTTGCCGGCACACAAAAATATTTTCAAAGTAAAATTCAACAATAAGTAATTAAAATCACTGATTTATTTTATGTAATTGCTACTGTGAGGGATGAACAGGGAATTTATGTGAAAAGCCATCAAAAATATATTAATAAAAATGAGAGGAACAAAGCATAGGAAAGGGTAGCTACAAAATTTTATTTCTTTTAGTTTTATCTTGAAATTTCTTCATAGGAATTGAACTGCTGATCAGCCAGACCATGTGCCATTGAACGGAACAAGTAGTAGTCTGACGGGGCAATATCTGGGGAAAACGGCGGGTGGGGTAGGACTTCCCATTTGAGAGTGTCCAACTATGTTTTCACTGGTTTAGCAACGTGAGGCCTACCGTTGTCATGCAATAGGATTACTTTATCGTGCCTCTGTTCGTATTGGGGCCGTTTTTCACGCATGCAGTGGAAATGGCTTGTCGGGTAACTCCCAATACTGAAGCAAGCTCTTCTTGCGTTTGGGTCAAATCCTCATCGAGCAATGTCCCCAATTCCGTATCATTGAAGGTTTTTGGCCGATCGTCGATGTCGAAATCATGGTCTTTAAAGCGACGAAATCAACCTCTGCCAGCTGTTTCGCTCAGAACACCATCTCCGTAAACTTTTTGGAGTTCTCAATGCGCGTCAGCCGCCGTTTTCTTCGATTGAAAGAAGAAAATCAACACCTCCCGCAAATGACGATTATTTGGCACAAAATCAGTCATTTTGGAGCAACCACAAAGACTATGAAAACACAAAATCTTAAAAGTGTCAAATAGGTGTGTTTACCATATGTTAAGGCTAGATTCATAACGTTTCGATATGAACCAAATCGACCGCTAGCGCCATCTATTAACAAACAGCGAGAACTTAGTTGCGCAACTAATAAAATATTATGTATCTATGGGATTGCAAAACAGCTGATTTCTTCCGATTCGTTGCCTAACGTAACATTTTGGACTAAATGAAAAAACAGACGTAACGAGTACAAACGTTCGTTCAGCTTCTATCGTCTCGTCTCGTCACGTCTATTTTGGTTAAAGCTTATAGCGTTTCAAAGTATTTATTGCTTGGGAGGTACGAGTACAAAATGGTTCACATTTTCGTCCTTTGACTCTAAAATCCCTTCTTCGAACTCCTCCATTTATTGCTTTCGACCTGATCTGAAGACCAGCGAATGTAAAAAGATCCATGGATGTAAGATCGGATGAATATACTGGAAATTTACAAAGGCCAGTCAGAAGTACATATGTATGTATTGCATTCAATTTTACATTGATTTGTTGACTCCAAATTCTTATTGAATTTTTTCTAGGATGTTCCAATTTTGTAGAGTTTTTAAGAAGAAATTATATAGAGTGCTTTTGCCGCCATTTTGGAAAATATTAGCTTTTACAGTTCATATTTGGCAGTCGGGGAGTTAAGACGTTGCAAATTTATTACGAAAAAATATTCGATAAACCAACACTGTTTATTGGAAAATTTATAATGGGAAAATTGTAAAGACAGTGCTGATTGTCCTCTATGGTCTCCGGATTTAACTGTTCCGTACTTTATTTTTGTGGGGTTATCTGAAAAGCAAGTTTTATGCAATCAAACAATAAATCCTTGAGCAATTTAAAGAAAATATTCTCAATGAAATTAAAGCAAAATACGGAGTTAAATGTGTCAAAATATAATGAAAACTGCTCGAAAGACCCCGCATTTATGAGGCTTACAGAATCTATCTAGCTATTGGTCTGATGATAGCCGTGTTTTATTCGCTTTAGTTAAACCAAAGTTTCATACAAATGCGTGAACCAGCTCAATTTGTAGTTCAATTGATTGAACTTTTTTTTGTATGCGAAATTTGAAGAATAGATGTCGCAAATTGCAAAGTGCCTGAAACAATTCAGTGTGATTATGATATATTTATTGATTAATTATAAATTAAAATTAATTTAAAATTTTCTCGTTAACTGCATTTCTCGAAAAAACTTCAGTTTGAATAAAACATTACTGCTCATAGTTTTGATATAGTAATTCATTTTTAACGCATATAGGAGACTATTTTGCTTCTGATTAAATGTTACTGTGGTTTCCCCATAGAACATGTAGAAACACTATTCCCCGACAATCTCATTTACATAAATACATTAATACATTTACAAAAGTAAAAACAGTGGCAATTACTACTCTACCAAGGTGAGTACATCGAGACTCGTGGTGAATACACCGAGAACCCCATCAAACTGGTTGATTTTCGGGTGGAAGAGTGCGGTAAGCTGTGGTGAGCTGTTGTGAAATATGTTGAATTTCACAGCTGTTTTTGAAATTCCTCATTTTTTAATTGCTATTTAAAATCATAACAAATGACATTCTTCGGAGGAACGCAATAAAAAGGTAAAAAATATTGCCTATAAAGTACTTTTATTTAAAAACAATTAATTTTCAGCTTTAGCAACTACAGCTGAATTGAATGGGATGATACACAGCGTGGTAAACGCAATGGTAGCATCGATAGCAAATGAAATGAGAAAAAATTTCAGCAGAAATAATACCTGCATCACACAGGCACAAGAAGTCCTTCGTACCGCATTGGCCATGAGAAATTGGCACTCCAATATCTTTTAATCAATCAATGAAATGTAAATCAAATTATCAGCGAAAATTTGATATAGAGGTGCAACTGTTGGATCCTGAAGAAGAAGAATATCAATACTCTGTGACTGATACGATTAAATGCATTTAAAATATAGGAAAACAATAAAATTAAGCAGTGAAAAAAACAAACGATAGTCATATTTATTACATGAGGTCATATGTATATGAAGTGAATATTAAACATGATATCTTTAAAAAAACAAAATAAATTAAATCTGAATAATTTTATGCATCTCCTTTCAAGACGGCAAAAATGCGCAAACCGTTTGTCAACGCGATTGCTTTTTGTTAAAAGATACGGCAACATACCTAAACTGAAGTTAACTTCTGCTACTACTGTCAATTTTATTTTCAGCTATCTATCGGCTTGAGAAGAAACTTGAGGTTTGTGTGATGAAACTGAGTAAAATCAGCCGATAAATGTGTCCAATCGTAAACTGCCACCTGGTTTGATAGTTCAACCAATGGGAACGCACACTCTGGCATTCCTTTAACTGTCGAAGGAATAAATGTGTGGGCGTTAAGAAAATAAAACTACAAAGAAAAGGCAATACCAAAAAGTTAAAAAGATTTTTAATTAAGCGTTAAAAGAGATATATTTTTACAGTACAAAAAAAAAATAATTGGTTGAAAATGAAAAGACGAAAACTATTGTGTTTTGAAACAAAACCTAGTCCAACTTTGGTATAAAGTGAAAAGTGTAAAATTTCTTTGGTGGTGTTTGAAAAGATTTTTTTATATTTGCACCGAATAAGGTACAAGGCGGTTTCTAAAAATTAATAAAACTAAAAAAATAAGAAGCATGCAAAATAGCAGCAACACAAAAAAAAAGAAAAATCTTCAACTGGGGTAGCCGTTTTTGAATGCGTGAGATAGCGGACGAACGAACGATCCAACGAATTGACATCGCGCTACACAAATTTAAGAGGAAAGTACAATATGAGTGCATTTACAGAAAATAAAAGACTACGCGTGCTTAAGCAAGTACGATATTCAATTTTAAATGAATTATTAAACAAAGTAGAAGCGAAAATTCCATGATGACCAACAGTTGCTCAACAATAAAGCAAAATCACATTTACACCAAACAAAAAATTAAAAAAACAATGTAGATCTACACTAAAGTAAAGACGACAAAACAGCAGAAATAAAAGCATTAATCAATAAGAACATTCAACAAAAACAACAACAACCGCCCTAACAGCAAAAACCACACCACAGTAACAGCAGCACCAGCCTCTGCCTTAACTGCGGCTGCAGCAAGTCGTCGTTAACAGCCAGCTAAAATCGTTTAATAAGTATTTATAAGTATTATTTGAAATATGATTTAAAGCTTTGTTCATTTCAATAAGCTCAAGGTATTTTTTTTAGAACCTTAAATATTTTTGTTATTGATAGAAGTAGTAATAAAATATGATGTAGTATACACTAGGATTTTTCATATAAAGAGTGTTTTTTTAGAGGTATAGAGCTTCGAATTGAAATAAAACACAAGAAAATCGTTTTAATGTCCATCAATTTGGCTTTATTGGAAGGATAATTTTATGCCATTAATGTTTAAATATGATTTTGGGCATGTGGCCGCCGCGGCTGGCTCGAATAAAGCCAATTCTACAGGTCCAATTTTGAACCACTTTTTCGAGCATATGGGGCCGTATGTCGGCAATAACGCCACGAATGTTGGCTTCCAAGTCCCCTAACGTTTCTGGTTTGTTGGCGTAGACGAGCGACTTCACATATCCCCAAAGAAAATAATCCAATGGTGTCAAATCACACGATCTTGGTGGCCAATTGACAGGTCCATTCCGCGAAATTATGCGCTCATCGAATGTTTCCTTCAATAAATCGATTGTGACGTGCGCTGTGTGGCATGTAGCGCCGTCTTGTTGGAACCACAACTCATCCACATTCATGCCATCCAATTCGGGAACAAAATAGTCGGTTATCATGGCTCTATACCGGTCTCCATTAACGGTAACTGACTCTCCAGCATTATTTCGGAAGAAGTATGGCCCAATGACTCCACCAGCCCATAGAGCACACCAAACAGTCAGTTTTTGTGGATGTAATGGCGTCTCAAGGGTCTCATGTGGATTCTATTCACTCCAAATGCGGCAATTTTGCTTGTTGACGTAGCCATTCAACCAAAAATGAGCCTCATCACTGAACAAAATTTTGCGATGAAAATCAGCATCGAGATCAATCTCATTTTCGGCCCATACACCAAAATCACGACGCATTGCATGGTCTCGCGGCTTTAATTCTTGCACAAGCTGGAT
Source organism: Meiosimyza decipiens (assembly GCA_963680825.1). Classification (NCBI taxonomy): domain Eukaryota; kingdom Metazoa; phylum Arthropoda; class Insecta; order Diptera; family Lauxaniidae; genus Meiosimyza; species Meiosimyza decipiens. Next base: position 72,964,828 of record OY804258.1, on the reverse strand, counting down.
CTTGTAAGGTCGCAAGCAAAGATCTTTGCGCAAAATCTTCCATAAAGTTGATGGACAAAGCTCCAATTGCTGTGCACGGTGGCGAATCGATTCATTCGGGTCCTCTTCAACATTTTGCTCTACAGCGGCAATTGTTTCTTCGGTGCGCACTGTTCGACGTCTCTGCGGATGCGTATTATCACATAGAGTAAACGTAGTGCGAAAACGATCCATGGTTAACCGAATTAATTGCTCTGATGGACGATTATGTCGACCATAAAATGGACGGAGCTTGCGGTAAACTTCGTGAACTGAACCATTATTTTCGAAATAAATTTGCACGATTTGCAAGCGTTGTTCTTTTGTCAACCTGTTCATGATGAAATGGCAAACCAAACTGAACATAAATGACATTAGAGTTTAGTAGTTATATTTCTTGATTTGTTCTGCGAACGAAGGTTCTACAACAAAACAGTTAAATTTTTTCCTCTAAAAATTATCAAGAAATTAAATTATTAGACAATTTGTGACCACACAAATAAGTTTGAGCAATTATAAGCTTATAAGATTTAGTAAAATAAATGTTTATATGATATAAAGGAATTTTGATCAACATAAAACCACTGCATTGACTCTTAATTGACCGAAAGATATTTCAAAGACAATCAAAAAATTAAATCAAAACTATGCTATTAGATTTTTTTTGTTTTTTAATTTAAACTTATATTACTTCAGACAAAGCCAAAACTTAATGGACAGAAATTATTTTTAACTACGTTCTAAGCTTCACAAAATGAATTTTAATTAATTGAAAATAAGTGATCATCTGATTGCGAATTTGATTTAACTTCAATTTAAAGTTCTATCCCCGATAAAAAACTCCCCATTACATACTTTTTGATGTAAGCTTTTTATTCAAACGGGTGTCTTAGCTTATGTATATAACGTAACTTACAAAATAGAATAAAAAATCGTAAATTTATAATTATATATTTTCATTAATTTTCTTTCAGAAATAATAAAAATGTTTCGCTCTATCTTTCATGAAATATTATTCCCAATTCAGGGTTGCTTCCTAGCGTTATTTCCCGAGGATCACACAAATTTAAATTTCCTGCTGAGTATTCTGTATCACCAGTTTAAATAATATTCTATTTTTAAATACACCTATGTAAAAAAAAATATGTTGGTCTTTTATTTAAAGCGTTTTTATACACAAGTATAACTATTTTTTTTTATTTGTAATCATCCATTTTTATCTCAATTATTTTTTAAAGCGATATTCATTTAATGGCAATACAAACAATATTGTAATCAGGTGAATATAATGAAAAATAGCAAAGGCTTGGAGCTATTTAACAACAAAAACTCTAAAAAAAATACATACGAAAGAAAATCAGTTTTCTTTATATTTGCTCAAATTTCGAAAAATTAAAATTTCGCATTAAATTTCAGAACTGTGGCTACATAAGTGAAAAAATATAGCCTAAGCCAAAATAGACGTGACGAGACGCAACGAGTAAGTTCGAGTATCTGTAAACCAATGTTAATAGCCAAAATAAACAAACGTGATCGAAAGTGACCGAAACATTTTGACGAGACGTGTTATTCCGTAAGAACCAAACTTCAAAGCGTCGTCATAACGTTGTGATAGCTACTCGTCCTAACAGCTGTTTGCCGGCACACAAAAATATTTTCAAAGTAAAATTCAACAATAAGTAATTAAAATCACTGATTTATTTTATGTAATTGCTACTGTGAGGGATGAACAGGGAATTTATGTGAAAAGCCATCAAAAATATATTAATAAAAATGAGAGGAACAAAGCATAGGAAAGGGTAGCTACAAAATTTTATTTCTTTTAGTTTTATCTTGAAATTTCTTCATAGGAATTGAACTGCTGATCAGCCAGACCATGTGCCATTGAACGGAACAAGTAGTAGTCTGACGGGGCAATATCTGGGGAAAACGGCGGGTGGGGTAGGACTTCCCATTTGAGAGTGTCCAACTATGTTTTCACTGGTTTAGCAACGTGAGGCCTACCGTTGTCATGCAATAGGATTACTTTATCGTGCCTCTGTTCGTATTGGGGCCGTTTTTCACGCATGCAGTGGAAATAGCTTGTCGGGTAACTCCCAATACTGAAGCAAGCTCTTCTTGCGTTTGGGTCAAATCCTCATCGAGCAATGTCCCCAATTCCGTATCATTGAAGGTTTTTGGCCGATCGTCGATGTCGAAATCATGGTCTTTAAAGCGACGAAATCAACCTCTGCCAGCTGTTTCGCTCAGAACACCATCTCCGTAAACTTTTTGGAGCTCTCAATGCGCGTCAGCCGCCGTTTTCTGACGATTATTTGGCACAAAATCAGTCATTTTGGAGCAACCACAAAGACTATGAAAACACAAAATCTTAAAAGTGTCAAATAGGTGTGTTTACCATATGTTAAGGCTAGATTCATAACGTTTCGATATGAACCAAATCGACCGCTAGCGCCATCTATTAACAAACAGCGAGAACTTAGTTGCGCAACTAATAAAATATTATGTATCTATGGGATTGCAAAACAGCTGATTTCTTCCGATTCGTTGCCTAACGTAACATTTTGGACTAAATGAAAAAACAGACGTAACGAGTACAAACGTTCGTTCAGCTTCTATCGTCTCGTCTCGTCACGTCTATTTTGGTTAAAGCTTATAGCGTTTCAAAGTATTTATTGCTTGGGAGGTACGAGTACAAAATGGTTCACATTTTCGTCCTTTGACTCTAAAATCCCTTCTTCGAACTCCTCCATTTATTGCTTTTGACCTGATCTGAAGACCAGCGAATGTAAAAAGATCCATGGATGTAAGATCGGATGAATATACTGGAAATTTACAAAGGCCAGTCAGAAGTACATATGTATGTATTGCATTCAATTTTACATTGATTTGTTGACTCCAAATTCTTATTGAATTTTTTCTAGGATGTTCCAATTTTGTAGAGTTTTTAAGAAGAAATTATATAGAGTGCTTTTGCCGCCATTTTGGAAAATATTAGCTTTTACAGTTCATATTTGGCAGTCGGGGAGTTAAGACGTTGCAAATTTATTACGAAAAAATATTCGATAAACCAACACTGTTTATTGGAAAATTTATAATGGGAAAATTGTAAAGAAGTGCTGATTGTCCTCTATGGTCTCCGGATTTAACTGTTCCGTACTTTATTTTTGTGGGGTTATCTGAAAAGCAAGTTTTATGCAATCAAACAATAAATCCTTGAGCAATTTAAAGAAAATATTCTCAATGAAATTAAAGCAAAATACGGAGTTAAATGTGTCAAAATATAATGAAAACTGCTCGAAAGACCCCGCATTTATGAGGCTTACAGAATCTATGTAGAAACACTATTCCCCGACAATCTCATTTACATAAATACATTAATACATTTACAAAAGTAAAAACAGTGGCAATTACTACTCTACCAAGGTGAGTACATCGAGACCCGTGGTGAATACACCGAGAACCCCATCAAACTGGTTGATTTTCGGGTGGAAGAGTGCGGTAAGCTGTGGTGAGCTGTTGTGAAATATGTTGAATTTCACAGCTGTTTTTGAAATTCCTCATTTTTTAATTGCTATTTAAAATCATAACAAAGGACATTCTTCGGAGGAACGCAATAAAAAGGTAAAAAATATTGCCTATAAAGTACTTTTATTTAAAAACAATTAATTTTCAGCTTTAGCAACTACAGCTGAATTGAATGGGATGATACACAGCGTGGTAAACGCAATGGTAGCATCGATAGCAAATGAAATGAGAAAAAATTTCAGCAGAAATAATACCTGCATCACACAGGCACAAGAAGTCCTTCGTACCGCATTGGCCATAAGAAATTGGCACTCCAATATCTTTTAATCAATCAATGAAATGTAAATCAAATTATCAGCGAAAATTTGATATAGAGGTGCAACTGTTGGATCCTGAAGAAGAAGAATATCAATACTCTGTGACTGATACGATTAAATGCATTTAAAATATAGGAAAACAATAATATTAAGCAGTGAAAAAAACAAACGATAGTCATATTTAGTACATGAGGTCATATGTATATGAAGTGAATATTAAACATGATATCTTTAAAAAAACAAAATAAATTAAATCTGAATAATTTTATGCCGTATCTTTTGACATCGCGCTACACAAATTTAAGTGGAAAGTACAATATGAGTGCATTTACAGAAAATAAAAGACTACGCGTGCTTAAGCAAGTACGATATTCAATTTTAAATGAATTATTAAATAAAGTAGAAGCGAAAATTCCATGATGACCAACAGTTGCTCAACAATAATGCAAAATCACATTTACACCAAACAAAAAATTAAAAAAACAATGTAGATCTACACTAAAGTAAAGACGACAAAACAGCAGAAATAAAAGCATCAATCAATAAGAACATTCAACAAAAACAACAACAACCGCCCTAACAGCAAAAACCACACCACAGTAACAGCAGCACCAGCCTCTGCCTTAACTGCGGCTGCAGCAAGTCGTCGTTAACAGCCAGCTAAAATCGTTTAATAAGTATTTATAAGTATTATTTGAAATATGATTTAAAGCTTTGTTCATTTCAATAAGCTCAAGGTATTTTTTTTAGAACCTTAAATATTTTTATAAATTGAAAAGGTTTTTTCTTTGTTGAAAAACAGGCTGTTAGGTCAATTTAGATTTTATGAATAAAACAATGTTAAATTCATTTGTTCACCCGACGTTTCGCTTATGGGTTTTAAGCATCCTCAGGGGTATGTCAAAATTCTTTATTGAATATTTACATCACACTGTTAACGAAAATTTACATTAAAAAACATTCATATAGGTACAAATTTTTGGTTAATATCAAAAACTTACAGTAAGAAAAACATTATTTGAATTTACAAAAATATTAAATTAAAAATTAAAATAACAAAAATTAGTAATTTGAATATAAGCTTTATAGCACCACACTGTAACTGAGACTAATTTTGTCAAAATCTTCTTTTATGTTCATTGCTGTTTTGTAATGTTGTCTAATTCGTAGGCTCTCTAGAGTGTTTAAATATGATTTCGGGCATGTGGCCGCCGCGGCTGGCTCGAATAAAGCCAATTCTACAGGTCTAATTTTGAACCACTTTTTCGAGCATATGGGGCCGTATGTCGGCAATAACGCCACGAATGTTGGCTTCCAAGTCCCCTAACGTTTCTGGTTTGTTGGCGTAGACGAGCGACTTCACATATCCCCAAAGAAAATAATCCAATGGTGTCAAATCACACGATCTTGGTGGCCAATTGACAGGTCCATTCCGCGAAATTATGCGCTCATCGAATGTTTCCTTCAATAAATCGATTGTGACGTGCGCTGTGTGGCATGTAGCGCCGTCTTGTTGGAACCACAACTCATCCACATTCATGCCATCCAATTCGGGAACAAAATAGTCGGTTATCATGGCTCTATACCGGTCTCCATTAACGGTAACTGACTCTCCAGCATTATTTCGGAAGAAGTATGGCCCAATGACTCCACCAGCCCATAGAGCACACCAAACAGTCAGTTTTTGTGGATGTAATGGCGTCTCAAGGGTCTCATGTGGATTCTCTTCACTCCAAATGCGGCAATTTTGCTTGTTGACGTAGCCATTCAAATAAAAATGAGACTCATCACTGAACAAAATTTTGCGATGAAAATCAGCATCGAGATCAATCTCATTTTCGGCCCATACACCAAAATCACGACGCATTGCATGGTCTCGCGGCTTTAATTCTTGCACAAGCTGGATCTTGTAAGGTCGCAAGCCAAGATCTTTGCGCAAAATCTTCCATAAAGTTGATGGACAAAGCTCCAATTGCTGTGCACGGTGGCGAATCGATTCATTCGGGTCCTCTTCAACGGTGCGCACTGTTCGACGTCTCTGCGGATGCGTATTATCACATAGAGTAAACGTAGTGCGAAAACGATCCATGGTTAACCGAATTAATTGCTCTGATGGACGATTATGTCGACCATAAAATGGACGGAGCTTGCGGTAAACTTCGTGAACTGAACCATTATTTTCGAAATAAATTTGCACGATTTGCAAGCGTTGTTCTTTTGTCAACCTGCTCATGATGAAATGGCAAACCAAACTGAACATAAATGACATTAGAGTTGCCAGATTTGACCATAAAATGCCAGTTTTATATCTATTCGAAAAACAAACCTTAAAAAAAACACCCTGAATAAACATTAAAATAAACTTGTTTTTATACTTTACACTGAGGGTATATTCACTTTGTCATTCCGTTTGTAACGCATAGAAGGAGGCGTGGCAAGTATGGAAAAGTGTATATATTCTTGATCTGCGTCACCACCTGAGTCGATATAGCTGTGTCCGTCTGTCTGTCTGTTGAAATCAAGTTTACGGGAAAACTAAGCAAGCTAATTCAATGAAATTTGGCACACAGCTCACATCTTCTTGCAAGCTGCTAGCATATAAAAATGGGTGAAATCTGTTCACGGCCACGCCTTCCGCCCATACTCTATGTAAATATACCCAAGTCCATTTTGAAAAAAGTTGCTGCGATTTTGATGAAACTTGGTGATTTGGTGAATATAAGAACATTATTAAGATTAGGCTAGGTCTTACGTTTGCAAAGGCTCTTAAGGGGCGTAGCACAGCCCTAAATTTTAACTTTTATAACGCCATAGCTCGTAAACCGTGCAAGATATTGTGATGAAATTGAAATTTGGTACACGAGTACAGAACTTATTAATCTTGAATTGCTCATAAAGTGGGCGGAATTATAAAAGTGGGCGTGACACTTCTTAACAATTAAAAATTTGGATTTCGTGTAACTCCGAAATGGCACATACGATTTTCATTAAAATTTTAGGGATGATACCACTGAAAGTAGTTAACAATACAAGCTACGTCAATATACTGAAAAATAAGGGCGTGGAAATACAATATTTATAAACGTTTTAAAAAGAGAACTAACAACGCAATCGTTATGAAATTTAATAAGGCGGATATACTTGCTAAAAGGTGGGTGTGGCACCTCCCATATAAGCGAAAAATGTTTAATGCTATAGATAGTGTGCTATGAGAGTAATTTTCATAAAATTTTGTGTAGAGGTGTCGGTTACTATATGCTTTGAAATTAAATGAAGCTTGACAAAATTGAATCAGTGGACGTGGCACCTCCTATACAATTAAGATACCTTAAGTGGCATAAATATCGAAATATGTGAGCAATCATACTGAAATTTGGTGTAAGAGGTTTGTTTATGTAAAGCTATTTCTGGATAAAAGTGGGACTGGGATGTACCTTTGGGTGTGTCACCGCCCTAAATTTTAAGACTAATAAGACTAATTACGTCATATAGCGCAAACTATACAAGCTATTGTGCTAAAATTTGTATGCGTATGTATGTTAATTACGAATATTATTTTTATTCCAAAAGTAGGCGGTATTGAAGAAAAGGGCGTGGCATATTTCGTGGTTTTCATTTCTATTCTATTTTTTTCAACATATCACATATTCTTTCCTTTTACTATTCCCCTTCAATTTTATTCGGCATTTTCTTTATTCTTTCGACTTTTTCATAATTTTTTCAGCATTTTTCAAATTTTTCGACTATTTCAATTTCTTTCAACTTTCTTCAATGGTTTTCATATTTTTTCAACATTTCCAGTTTTTTCAAACACTTTCATTATTTTTGAACCTTTCTACATTATTTTCGACTTATTCAACCTCTTTAAAATTTTTTAACTTTTATTTAAAAAGTACTTTCAATGCAGTGTAGGGTATGTAAGTTTCGGCCTGGCCGAAGATAGCACCTTTACTAGTTTTTTCTAAGTGCAACATTCCTACACAAAAAAAGAGTTTGATGTAAACTATAGATTTCAGTTATTTCACAAACACCTTTTGGTGCAGCTCGCAATTGTAGAATTCCGCATATACATAATTTTATTGCAAATTTAGAAAATAAATTTGGTTACAAAAATATATGAAATTCACCCAGCAAGTAAGTTTGATCAAACACTTAACAAATACAAAAAAGAAAATTTATGTTAATTTAATTCTAAGTAAAAGTATAGGCATTAACGCAAAGAATTTCAAAATAAAATTTGAATGAAATGAAAAATTATCTTTTTTTTTTGTTTTAAGTGATTAAGAAAGCATGAAGATTTGCTAGGCAGTAGGTTTGGGGAAGGTTCCAGGGTAGGGTAATCCGTCATGCCATCGGGAAAGTTTTAGAGAGGTGACCTGTGGTTTTTATGCTCCCCGTAGCTTTGATTGTTTTTGTAACTTTTTGTTCTATGATGTGCTTCAAGTGGCTATGGTAAAACAGCATCCTAGCCGGGAATAATTTCGAGTGATCGACACCGAAAGTTTTGTGAAATTTTTTTTTCGTCATATGCCAGGCGTAACAATGTTTAAGAAATTTGACAGCTCGAAAGTAAGCAGACAAAAACAACATGTTTGACTTTCCTTTTACATTTAGTTAGTGCTTACGATTTCTTAAACATTTTATTATGGTTTTCTTTACAAAAAATACTATTTTTTTCACGTAAATCCCTTGAAGACTTATCAATTCCCTAATTTATGGAAAAATATTATCTAAGTTTCACACTCACACGAGCGAACTCACCGCATAAGAGTGAACTTAGATTTTCTCTAACACTAGCAAGAAGAGTTTTTCCCGCCGAAAAGACTTTCGAGTCTAGATTAGTCTATGACGAGGGGCTTACTTTGTAATGCGATTGAAAGGCAAAGTGACTCGAAAGACATGCGATTTGAAATTAAATTGGCACTATGGGCCTACCTTGACCCTCATGTTTTTTAAAAGGCTGAAACTTTTTTGAGTGATTGTTCTATTATGTAGAAGATATAAAAAAATGAGGCAACATTTTTTTAACCAATGTTATTGCTTAGAAAAAAAAAAATTTAACTGTGTTCAAAATAGTTCGAAAGTAAAACAACAACATACTTTGACGAATATAAGCAATCTAACACAATTTAAATTAGCTTTTATATTATTTTTAGGTAATTGTGTACTAGTAGATGACAAAAAAACTGCAAATCTGAATATATGAGTGCCTGAACGATTTCTATATGCTAAAAGATAAAAAATTGACTTTTTAGAGAAAACATCCATTTCCCAAATACTCCATCACCGATTTCAGCTTTTTTAGGCTCAAAGTTCTCAGAACATACAGGAGTACCATATCTGAAAATTTTATCCATGATTTTTCACCCTCTTTGATTTTACAAGCATTTAAAGTGTGTGTATACAGTGGAATATTTATGGCTTTTCTTGTGTTGATTTGTTTATATTCATCAATGAATTTTTTTGTTTTACTTACGAGCTTTTTTGAACACAATTAATAACTCTTTTTTTAAACAATATCATTGGTCAAAAAAATTTTGTCGCATTTTTTGTATCTTCTACATGATAGAGTAATCACTCAAAAAAGTTTCAGCCTATTTAAAAAACATGGGGGTAATGATAGGCACATTATAGATAAAATGACCCCACTATGTAAGTCTTTCGCAACGTTGCCAACAATTTTTCTCTTAAATTTTTGTTTAAGTTTGCCATCACTACCATAAAAATGCGAAAAAATGTAAGCAAAAGAAAATAAAAATATATTTGAAATTAAATTTGTGCATAGTGGTGTTCGTTATGTTTTTTCCTATTTTTTGGGCAGCGAATCTTGCAATCATTACAAAATGTAATTTCACTTCCTAATTGTCATTAGAAGAATAAAGTTGTTAATTCAAGTTGAACCGCCGTGTGATTTTGTGATTCACAAAAATAAAACTTAAAAAAAAAATACATTTTGGTGTTTTAAGCCAACAACAACAGTACCAGCATCTGACACCTGCATCAACTGCTCCAGCATCACTTGCAACAGCAGCAACCACAACAAATTAACAAAAAACTTTTGTGTTTTGCCGACGGCACTTTGGATTTTATTTTTGAAAGTTTTCTACCAACAGAAAATTAAAAGGTACGTGGTTTCGTTTGAAATTTAAAAAAAAGTTACACTTTGCTGCATTTGAATTCAACCACTTTTTATATATTTTCAAAGTCTCGGTTTCGAATTCCGCCCATAAATTCGGTTCGGTTCGCTAAGTCTGAGTTTTTTTTTTTTTTCAAATCTGTGAATTTTGTGAAACTATTTTTCGTGTGCATGTGTTTATTTATAAAAAATTAGCTAAAAATTTCTATAAAACAAAAAAAGAATTCGATATGTATATTCTTATATATAGATTTATTTTTTGTATATACATACATATGTACATATATGCATAACGTTTCTTGAGTTCATCAGACGTTTTTACATTTTTTTGTGGTTTTTTGTTTCAAAAAGAGATTTTTACTCTTTTGAACTTGAACTACCGAGAATTTATTTTGCAAAGCGAAAATTTGAGAATCGGGTTAAAATCAAACGGAATAATAAAACAGTGCTGTTGTTTTTTGTTATCTCAGAAAAGTCGAGACTTATTGGTGATACAGTACTAGCAGCCTTTCTGCACTCTCACCCACGCAATTGTTTTTGCCTTAATTTTTTACGACATAAGTAACTACCGAATCCAAAGTTACACGCTGTGCTTGGTAAATTGCAAATTCCCACCCCAATTTTTGTACCAAGTGATCTTGCTCTCGTACGCTCTTTTTCATTTTGCTTTGTGTCGTGTCCGTTCTGGTCAAAGCTAACACAGCGCTTTGTGCTTGGAAATCAACAAACTCACTTGCTGAAATTTTCGGTATTTTTTTTTGCAAGTGAGAGTATGTTTGTTGTACAGTGGGACTAAACCCAGCAATTTCAGGCAAATTTAAAAGAGTTTAGTTTCTGGAGCAAGTTGCACAGTGGGCAAAAAATATTTTTTTTCAAAAAAAAAATATTTAAAAAAATTGATAAATTTTTTTAAATCTGTTTATTTAGGTTGTTTTTATTGATTTCAGGTGCAGTTTATTAGCATTATAAAAGTGCTAAAAAACTTTTTAAATTTATTTTTTTTTCTAGTTTTAAGCTTCAAGGAAAATTTTTACCAACAAATTTTGATAAAAGTTTTTTTTTGACACAAAATTTTTCATAGTTCTCATATAGAAATCTTTATTTTTCATATTTTTTTCCATTCGAGCTGCATGCAAGAAAAAATAAAGAAGTAACCTTGCCTCATTTAAGGACATTTATTCGTCTGACGGATTCACTTACTAAATTCGCAACGGATTTCAATGTTGTAGAGTCACATCCAATATTTTCTATGGATGCCCAAAATGAAGAGCTGAAAGCTCAGTGGAGCAAAGTCAAAGCTGCTTACGATACTTGCTTAGACAAATTATCAGCGACAATTGAGCAAGCAGAAATTGACGCTGTTAAGAAAAAGTATCTCAGTTGCTACCACGCGTATAAAAGAGTAGCAGGAAAACTTTTGGAGCTTTCACAAGCAAAGTCTTCCCGTCGTACAGGTGATGCAGAGCTTGCGCCTGTACTGGGTCACAGCATGCCTGTACCCCCCTGCGATACTGAGGTATTCGATGACGATTACCTCTCATGGCCGTCCTTTAGGGACATGTTTACGGCCATTTACATAGTTAACTCGTGGCTTCCTTCAGTGGAGAAACTGTTCCACTTAAATCAAAAAACACGTGGCGAAGCAAAGGAGATTGTGCGGAAATCTCCTTTAACCAACAAAGGTTTTGTTCAAGCTTGGCAAAATTTGTCTGACATATACGAAAATAAACGTATCTTAGTCAACAGCCAGCTAAAAATAATGTTAAACTTGCCTCAAGTGCCAAAAGAATCTGGCACTGAACTCAAAAAACTCCAAAGATATATCAATAGTGGTATTTTCGCGCTCAAAACGCACAATGTTGATATCTCGAATTGGGATGCAATCCTTGTGTACCTTTGTTCTACACGATTGCCAGAGATCACGCTTTCATTATGGGAGGAATCCATTCAAAATAAGAATGAAATCACAAAATTTACAGACCTTGATCAATTTTTACAAGTCGGTTTTAAACGCTAGAAACCGTTTCTGACATTCGCAACTCAAGTGGTGCGATCTCGGCAAAATCCTATGCCATCTCCTAAGCGATTAAATAATTACCAGATTAAAATCATCACGTCAGCAAATTACAAAATATGTTCGTCGGAACAGCATGCGCTGCGCTTTTGGCCTCGATTTTTAAAATTGGATGCAAAGGAACGCTTAACAATTGTTCGCAAGAATCATTATTGCATCAATTATTTAGCGAATTCTCATGAAGTAAAAGAGTGCAAGAGTCTGTATACTTGTGCAACGTGCGAGCAACGTCACAATACACTTTTGCATCGCAATTCGACTCAAGCCCCATCTCCTGCTTCGAGTGTAAACTCAAGTAAGACGATTTCGCGACCCAACCCCCCGGACTCTAATACTCAAACACATTCCACTCAAATACAGTCCACTATTAGCGACATCCAATCATGCTTCGCTTCTAGTACCAAGCACGTATTGATATGTACAGCAATGGTGACCGCATGTCACTTAGGTTCGGCACTTATCTACTCTGGCTCTGGAGGTACGTTCGTATCCGAACGTTTGCAGAAGTTGCTGAAGCTCCCTACTCGTGCTGCAATGCACAAGTTTCAGGGCTTAATAATGCAGTATCAGTGGAAGTTACTCAAGCTTGCGATTTGATTTTAAGTTCTCCAAAAAGAGACAGTTTCAGATTGAAGCTACTGCTTTTGTCCTATCCCGCGTAACTGGTAATTTGCCCTCAGTTTCTATTGAATCAACTTTGTTGAAGAGCCTGCCTGATTTCCAACTAGCAGATCCACATTTCTTCAATAGTGGGCAAATCGATGTACTTATCGGTGCCGATTTGTACCCCGCTATAATTCTGCATGGCATTCAACGCAAGATTCTTGGGTCACTTCTTGCCCAAGAAACTGTTTTCGGTTGGATATTTACAGGCCCTATACCTCGTAGTGAAATATCCAGTTTCACTACATGCCTTACTCATTTTAGTGAGGCTGCGATCGACAAGCAGATCGTACGTTTTTGGGAGTTGGAGGAACTTCCTAAAAAACTGTTTTTAACACAAGCTGATAGATTTTGTGAACAAAACTACAAGAAATCTACTAGACGAGACGAAAGTGGTCGCTATATAGTCACTTTGCCTTTCGAAAGTGGCTACCCCGACGAAATTAACTTAGGATTTTCTAGAGGCATCGCCTTTAAACGATTTCTTAAAAGTGAAACTCGTTTAACCAAAAATCCAGATTTCAAAGTTCAATATGACGAAGTGGATGAAAAAGGTCTCCCCGCCGAGATTTGAGATTTCGCCATCTCATTATTATTTGCTGCATCACGCGGTTATTAAATCAGAAAGTACTACAACAAAAGTTCGTGTAGTATTCAACACGTCAAGTCCCACTTCCAATGGGGTAAGCTTGAATGACGTCCTGTACGCAGGCCCAATTCTCAAAGCTGATTTGACGCTTCTTGTTTTGAAATGGCGTTTTTTCAAATACGTTTTTAATGGTGGCATTCAACAAATGTATCGCCAAATACTTGTGGATTCGAAATATTCCACTTTCCAACGAATTCTTTTTAGAAGCTCACCTGATGACGATATTCAAGATTTCTGTTCTTGACTCTGCAGGTTTCACAATGCGCAAGTGGACAGCTAATGCGGCAAGCATATTAGCTGATCTTCCTGTTGAGCATCTTTTACGAGAAAACTTTTTGAAATTAGAAGATGAAAGTTGCGCAAAGGCTCTAGGAGTTCGTTGGAATGCCACTTCCGATTCAATTTATTTTACTGTTAAACGTCTCGAAGTCATCCTATACTAAAACGGAAGTCCTTTCAGTAATTGCCCAGTTATTTGATCCTGCAGGTTGGCTGGCACCAATTGTTGTAACAGAAAAAATTTTAATGCAGCAAATATGGTTTGATGAAATAGATTGGGATGAAAGTATCTCCAAGCGCAGTCTCGCATCCCACGTTATGTCAGTTATTTGCCAGCCTCAGAAGTAGAGTTTCACGCATTCTGTGATGCTTCTGAAAAAGCTTATGCTGCATCAATCTACCTCCGTGTTGTATTGTCAGTCATCTGCTTTATGCTAAAAGTAAAGTTGCTCCAGTCAAGACGATCTCATTACTCGTGGTGTTACACCACAAGACTTAAAAGACAGCTCACTATGGTGGCATGGACCGTCATAGCTGACAATTGAAAGTTCTTCAAAGCAAAATAAACCTCAGTCTTCAGTTTTTGACACTGCGCTTGAGAAGAAAACTGTTAAGGTTAATTTTCATATTTTTCAAAACATGAAGACATATTGGAACGTTTTTCATAGCTTCCGCGTGGCTTATGTTTTTTGCTTTCTGCATCAGACCCGGCCACATACTCATGCGTCATTTTCACATAAATCAAGACGTATAGATCATGCTGAAATCAAGCAAGTCAAAAATCGTATGATTTTGTTGTGCCAAAAGGTTGCTTTTTCGTATGAGTACCACAACTTAGACACCAAACAACTCGTTGGTTCCAAAAGTGATATTTTTCTCTTAATCCGTTTCTGCATACAGATGCACTATTGCGTGTTGGTGGACGGCTAGCCTCTTCACCCACGCTATCATTCGATGAAAGATTTTCAATAATCTTACCATACAATTGTCAATTTACTCGTCTTTTAGTTAGTTTTATTCATGAAATTTCAATTCATGGAGCGAATCAGCTAATGCTTCGTCTTATTCGAATGCAGTATTGGATTCCGCGTGCTAAAAATCTCATAAGAACAACTTTGCACAATTGCAAGACTTGTGTGATTCATAAAAAATAACAGCGGACTCAGATTATGGCTGTTCTTCCGGCAGAACGAACTGTGATCTCACGTCCTTTTTCGTCCGCTGGTATTGATTTTGCTGGTCCATTCGACATAGAAAGCTACATTGATAGAAGTTGTCGAATTAGTAAAGGCTATGTTTGCCTTTTTATTTGCTTTTCAACTAAATCAATTCGTCTTGAACCCACAAGCGATCTTTCAACTGCTTTTGCGAGATTTGTCGCAAGACGTGGCTGTCCAGCAAATCTATACTCAGACAATGGAACTAACTTTGTCGGAGCTTCTAAAGTTCTGAAAAAGGATTTGAAAGCTTTTTTAAGCCAGTCTCAAGATGCCGTATTAGCACAATATGCACATCAAGCAATTTCTTGGCATTTTATTCCAGCAGGTGCTCCTCATATGGGAGGATTATGGGAAGCTGGTGTAAAGAGTTTTAAGTCTCATTTCAAAAAAATGGCCGGAAGTATGAAATATACTTACGAAGAATTTCTTAAGTTGCTTAGTCGAATCGAATCGTGTTTAAATTTACGACCACTTAGCGCTATGTCTGAAAATCCAGATGATTTTCAGTCTTTAACTCCAGGTCATTTCTTGGTTGCCGGTCCACTCTTATCTCAAGTGGAGCCAGAAAGTTTTTATCAGCCTCTAAAAATTGTCAATCGTTGGCAACGGCTAAAGGCTATGCAACAACATATTTGCCATAGATGGAAAAGCGAATATCTCAAAGAAATGCACCGTTGCGTTAAGTGGAGATCACCACAAAAAGATCTTAATATTAACGATTTGGTCGTGGTTAAAGAAGACAATCTTCCCACGAATGAGTGGCGCTTAGGTAGGGTACTTAAAACTTATCCTGGTAGCGATAATAGAGTACGGGTCGCCGATATTTGAACCGAGAGAGGTTGCATTACGCGATCTATAGGTAAATTAATCACCCTGCCGTCGACTAAATAATTTAATAGTTTCACTTTTTTGTCTCTTAATTTTTTGTTTCGTTTCAGCATGTCTACTGTCAATATCGTTGCCGATCTCCTCGATGAGATGATCCTCACTACCTATATGAGTGATGTCGAAACGATCCGTGAGCTCAGCCCCGTGGTGCATCCCGCACTGCCAAATGTGGTGAAAACCGCACTTCCGAGTGTGTTCACCGTGATGGCGCGCAACGGCTCCTCCATGGAGTTGTTTTGACGCTGCGGGCCAAGCGCGACACGAATATGTGTTTGGAGACTATGACCAGGGTGCAAAGAAGGTTGGAGGTTGAGTGCGTGAGCCCT
This sequence comes from Meiosimyza decipiens, assembly GCA_963680825.1. Classification (NCBI taxonomy): domain Eukaryota; kingdom Metazoa; phylum Arthropoda; class Insecta; order Diptera; family Lauxaniidae; genus Meiosimyza; species Meiosimyza decipiens. Next base: position 72,948,730 of record OY804258.1, on the reverse strand, counting down.
TCACTAATTTAAAGTTGGCTGACCCAACTTTTTATAAATCGGCGCCGGTTCATCTCCGGCTTGGGATCGATGTGTACCCCAGGATCATGCTGGCAGGCATCTTCCCGACCGGAGTTGGCCAGCCGCTAGCGCAGAACACCATTTTTGGATGGGTTCTGTCAGGATCTTGTTCCTGGTGAACGCCATTCCCTAAGTAATGCTGCCGGTAGTCGTCTACCCGACCGGAAGAGGTCTGCCACTGGCGCATACTGCTTTGGGTCTCCCGCTCTAGTATTTTTATTTTATATTATTATTGAATTTTTTATTATTGAATTTAATATTTTTTGATATATCTATATTTTCATTCACATAAGTTCCATTCCTGCAAGGCGGGCGGCATATTTACGCCAATAATGAACACCCTATACCCTAGTGTCCGCATAGTGGTGTTCGTTAAGTTTTTTCCTATTTTTTGGGCAGCGCATCTCGCTCCCTCTCTTTGTATTTTTTACAAAATGTAATTTCACTTCCTAATTGTCATTAAAAGAATAAAGTTGTTAATTCAAGTTGAACTGCCGTGTTATTTTTTCGCCGAAATTTCGTATTTGGTTTGCCGTAAAGGTTTTAATTTAAAAGTTTAAATAAAAGTGATTTTACCCCCCCACCCCCCCAAATTCCCCCGAGTAAAACAATTTGAATTAAATATAATGGATTCGATCGCGGTGTGGCTTGAAAACAATACAAGCGAAGAAAGAATTGAGCGAAAAATTATTTGAGATCATTCTAATGTAGTGGGTCTCAATGATAAGGGGTAAGGAAAAGAGATATGGATTTATAATTGTCAGGTTTATGTTATTAAAATGCTTCGTAAAAGATGTTTTTGATTGTACGGTAACCAAACATAGTCTTGCTAGCTCAGATGTTTTAAAGTTAACATGCAAGATAAAAAGTGAATCATTTTTTTTTTTTTTTTTTTTATACAGTTTTCATAGACACCATTTTCATGTTTTTTTTGAAGAATTTGCTAGTCTACTTGACAATGAGAAGTCAAAAAATGTAATCATCTTTGGTGATTTTAATTTTGATACATTAAATAACAATGATGAGGTCTCAAGCTATATGGCATTACTGGCATCTCATGGTCTAACTTATTTTATTAACGAACCGACGAGATTAGCTTCAGGTAAATGTCTGGATCATATCTATGGTCGTTTCCCATCTTCTGATATTTTAAAACGGTGTAATGCAGGTAACTTAGACCTAAGGATTAGCGATCGTAATATGACAGCACTATTAATTAAAAATTTTATGAAAAAAAATAGTTCACGGATGAATTCGTACTCACATAATAATCTAAAAATAAGTAACAGCAAGCTCAAAACTAAGCTCGACTTGTAGCTACAAAGTCAAGAAATTAAAGACACTTGTACGACGTAAACCATGGATAAGTAGATGGTTAATATATAAAATAAATCTTAAAAACCAACTAAGGATTAAATGTTCAAGGCATCCTCAAAACTCTTCTTTAACAAATAAATATAAGAAAATATGTTCTAAATTAAAAAAGGATATACATCTATGTTGCGATAACTTTTACAAAAATTAACTTATCTTAGCTTCCGGTAACCTTAAAGAAGAGTGGAAAGTTGTAAATGAAATTATTAATAAATCTAAAAATCCCAATGATTCTATTATGCTACAGGAAGATAGTGGTCTGATTTCGGATCCGATTGAAATTGCTAACAAATTCAACAACTATTTTCTTTCTTTAGGAGAGAATCTCTCGCTTAATTTCACCTACCCGTCTTGTCCTTTGGGCTGTTCTTTTAATTATGTGCTTGAGGATCTGGTGCAAAATAACAGCTTTTACTTTGAGCCCATTTCGGCTCATGAACTTTTAATATATATTCGAAAGTTGAAAAATTCTAATTCTTGTGGTAATGATGGAATCTCTAATAATATTTTAAAAAACCTTTTACGCGTCTTCTCTGGCATTTTTTCAGAAGCTCTAAAGTGTGCTGGTGTCTTACCACTTTTTAAAAAAGGTGACCGTAGGATTATAAGTAATTATCGTCCAATATCCCTTCTGCCTACAATAAGTAAAATTTTTGAAAAAGCCATAAAATTTCGGCTAGAAAAATTTTTGAATAGTAACAGTCCTGAACAGTTTGGCTTTAGCAAATGCAAATCAACAGAAGATGCCCTTCTTAGCTTTTGTTCTGCGATTTTCAATAATCTAGATAGTAAAAAACATTCCGCTGGTCTTTTCATTGATATAACTAAAGCCTTCGACATGGTTAATCATGAAATTCTTTTAAAAAAAATTTCAAACGCTGGTATTCGTGGCTTTATGTTACAATGGCTTCATTCTTATTTATCGCATAGAACGCTAAAGGTAAAAATTAATAGTGTAAAAAGATCAATTAAAACTTAATCTGGGAGTTCCTCAGGGCTCCGTATTGGGTCCTTTGCTGTTTCTTGTATGTATTAATTATCTTTTTAAGCAACATTTTAAAGGACGTTTGACTGCTTTTGCAGATGATATTGGTTGTGGTTATGGTTTCTCAGATTCCTTGAACTTGATTGCCGATATTAATTGGGATTTACATCTACTTCGTCTTTGGTTTGCTAAACATCATTTACTGCTAAGTAGCAAAATTAAAATTTGCTACTTTTCAAACAGAGGTGTTTTTTCATGCTCCTGAATGCAATCGTTTTAAATTAGTTAGCTGCTATTGTAATAATAATTTTAATAACATTACATATTGTTATAACAAACCTTGTGTTAAAAACTGCTTTTTAATTGATGCAGTCACTGAATATAAATATCTAGGTCTTATTATAGATTCAAAAATGGTTTGGATCACCTAAAAAACTACTTCTGCTCAACACTCAGAAGTTTTTATTATTTAAAAAATGTATGTTCTACTAAGCTTTTGACGTCCATTTATTATGGAATTTTTAATTCAAAACTACAATATGGTGTAACTTGCTGGAGGGGATTACTGGAATAGGATTAAACCATTCTTAACTTTGCAAAACATGCAGTAAGAAAAATTTGTAAAAAAGTCGGTTATGTCATAGTCTTCCACTATTTGTAGAACTAAGGATTCTTCCTACGCGCCACCGCTATTGTTTTAAAGTATTGAAAATGTTCTTCATAAGATCTGGCTATCTAATTCATAGAGCTACAAGTGAACGTAATCTTCGGGTTAACACTATGTATGAACTTGGTTAACGTACCATATTTTCGCACCACAGCTCTTAAGTGATTTTATGATGTGACTTCGTACCGGTTACATAATAAACTTCCTATAATCCTAAGGCAGATAGTTTCTCCCAATATTTTTGTCAACAAATTAAAACATTGGCTTATGTCGTGTAATTTTGAAGAAATAGAAAATTTATTAAACGTTGTTACTTGATTTTCTGTCACGGTTACCCTTTTAACATTGCATACATTAAAGTCATGCTCTAAATTATGCTAATATTTGTTCTTATTTCCCTTGACTTTATTTTGTATTTTTATTTTTTGGTCTGTTTATAATATTGAACATACCTTATATAATTAATAATATTCACTATTTTGTTGTTTACATTAGTTGCTCCCATTTTTCCTCCCACTTTTTTTTCTAGTTATTCATGTGTAATTAATATTGTCACCCCTCACTAAATAATTACTTAGATTTTTGTATTATGTGAAGTGCATTTTATACTATTTATCTTTAAAAATAAAAAATGTCACTAAAGTTTTTTTTTTCCTCATTTAATTCTTTTATATTTTATATTTAAGCACTTTGAATTACGCATATTAATGAGAAAATAAAAAAAAAATCATTTGCATACTGTGGGTACATATAACTTATTTTCAATTTCTTAATATTCAAATTTTTCGGCTTAGTAAGTTCCGAGTTGAAAGTTGCAAAGAGGTCATCGGTTATTGCACCCATAGTAAATCTTTCAGCAACATTGAAGTTTTTGGATCAGGGTGGCTTTCAGCACCAAATTGGGCAGAACCGCCAGGTAGGGCTAGTTCAGCATTCTATGTCGAGTTGTTGGTTTGAGGTATGCTGCGCCTTTAGAAGCTACTTTGGACCTAACACATAATTTTTGAAATGACCGAGAGGCAAAAAGGTTTTTCCACTAAAAGTCTGCCATTTCAGGAGTAATTGGAGTAGTTGATTTTACGCGTAAACGATTGCTAGTTATTTTGTAATTTCCTAATTATTTTTTGTGCTAATCAAATTTACATATAAGTAGATAAGAGTTGTTAATGGCCGCTTTGGTGGCGCTCTCATTTATTTATTCAACTGTGAAAATATCACAAGTTTGATGACCATTCTCCTTTTCACAGGCTACAAAGTGACAAAAAATCCTTAGATTACTGGAAGTAGACTTACCTACCAGAAATGTGCTGAAAATCAAAAAATATATCTTTAATATTAGCGTAAAACCCTTTTTTTACAAGAGACTCAAATATTGTTGAAATATGGGGGAACTAGCAACTAGTCGGTAATTAGCAATATTTTGCATCGAGCGAGAATCAAAAAATGTGTTACGAATTTCTTTTGATTTCTTTTTGAAAACGTAAGAAAGATGTAAAGAAGTTGTCAATCCGATTGCGATTTATTAAAAGATACGGCAACATATCTAAACTGAAGTTAAACTGTCAACTTTATTTTCTGCCATCTATCGGCTAGAGAAGAAACTTCAGTTTTGTGCTATGAAACTGAGTAAAATCAGCCGGTAAATCGTAAACAGACACCTCTTTCTGACAGCTTCAATTTTGTTCTTTTGGTTTTTATAATTTTTAAAAATTTTTTTTTTGAATTTTATTTCATTAACTTTTTTTGAAACGCAGGGGCATCCTTTGAAAAAAAGATGACGAGGTTAGCGATCCCACGTATCACAGCGAATCCAGGAAGCGTCTGTTCCCATATAGGGCGGCTTCCTTGTCAGCGTCTGTACCCACCGTGAGCGGCTGAAACTTCGCAATGACCCTTATGGCTGGGGCCATACCATGTCGGATTGCGTTTCTAAGGCGAGTGGAGTTTTGCTCAAGTCCCATCTACTGTACGGTTTTTAAAACCGGTGCTGCGTGCGGTGCGAGGCTCGGCTCAAGTTGGGGTGGATCGTGTCCGACATGGATGGTCCCACCATAACGGTCGGTGAACCAAACTTATGTCGGGAGTAGCAGATTTTTTTTTTGAGCCTGCCACTCTTGTTTGGGCCATGTCTTATGAGGGTTCTTTGGAAGTGAGTGGGGTCCTGTACCAGTCCCAGCTCCTATACTGGGGCCCTGCTCTATAATACGATTCGAAAAGCAATCCGAATCGTAAGCCGAATGCGATCCGGATTTTAAATCTTACTCTGTAATTCTTTCGCTTGAGTGGAAGTGCTGCTTGCTATAATGGCCAGTAAATTTGTGCAAAATGTGGCATCACTTTTTACTAAACGTCAGAAAAATGTAAACAATAAAAAATTGTGGTGGCTTAAAGAAGAACAAATAAGATAATTTTTATATTGTTTAGCTAAAAAACATGGATTCAGTGGCTTTGTGCATTAATGATGATTACAATCATGAAGAAAGTTTACAGCGGCGAATCAAACGGGATCACTCTAATGTGATGGCTATGAGTCATAGGAGGTAAGAAACAGTGAATATTGCTGTCCGCCTAACATTCACCTAATAGTCATTGTCTTATTATTTTTCAGCTTTGGGAAAAATGTTCGGCTTGAAAAATAAGCATTTATGTATGTTTTGCGGAGCATCACAAACGATTTAAAAGTTTGTCAGAGGCTTACCGCGATTCCTCCTGTTATCAAACTGGCAGCGACCTTAAAATTTCTCCGTCAAGGTGGGTACAAACATCAAATTGGCGAGGACCGCTTTGTTGGCATACATAACAGACTATGTCTAGTTATCATTTCAAATGTCTGAGATGAAGAAAAGGGAAGCAAAGAAATTTTTCCATGAGAACTCCAGCATTCCAGGCATGATTGGAGTAATAGATGGCACCCACATCCAAATAATAAGGCTGTCAAAGATCGAGCATTTATGCTTTAATAGAAAATTAAAGCAAAGGTTGTAAGTCACTACAGTTAAATAAATTTAAATGCTTTTGAATCGATTTTAATAAATTAAGATTTGAACTGACCATAAGGTCAGTCAATGACCGATTTTTAGGTGCATCTCACGATTCGCATGTGTGGAATCTGTCTAGGCAAAGACAACATTTAAAGGAAAAATTCCATTTCATCGTGGATTCTTGGGGAGTACATTTTTTAATTTGAAATATTTAAAAGAGGACCATACAAACTCCGAAGACGAATTTAACGCAGACAGATAAACGTTTAGTACAAATTTAAAAATAACAGCTAAACTAAGGACACAAAATAAGGACTGTCCCAGAAAAAACTTGCGTTTTTTAGTTTTTGTGTCTTACTCTACCTGATAATCTTCTAGGTCTAAAAAGACACAATATTTGTTCTACATAAAGTGAAGTTTAATATTGTTTATAACTACAAAATCCAGAATTAAAATATTCAGGTACAGCAAAAATAGTTGGTGCATCAGAAAAAACTGTTTTTCACGAAAAAATGGTTCAGACAGAAAACCAGAATTTTCTAACAGAAAGGTAGTGGAGAAGGTAAAACGCCTTTTGAAGCAGATTCCCAAAGGCAGTGGCGAAGGTGAAGCGCCTTTTGAAACAAAATAGACTGTACAAAGGATAAAGGTGAAAAGTAATCTGAAGACATTAAGAGTTTTAAAAGTACCAGACCGTTCTGATGAAAAGTAGTTGATGGCTCAGATGCGAGCCCGAAAATTGTATGAAAGGTACTTGACTTAATTTGACTGCTGTGTTATGGACGACGAAAGTTCGCCAAAATAGATTTTAAGCAGCTACCTTGGCACGAATATTATACATCACCGAAAAAGGGGCATGTGTCCAGTATATGTAAAGGTGAAAAGAGCAAGTTAATACATATAAGCAAAGGACAAAATATGAAATGAATATAATGCAACCAATCTAGTGATATGAATTATTTTTCGAAATTTTCTTTATTTTTTGCAAGGGACCCCACCAAAGGGGTTGAGATAGGAGTAAGTCTGTTCGAAAAAAATGTAGGGAAGACCTGGTGACACATTTGATCCCTCTACGGGTCACTCCGGGGCAGCTATAAATTGTATTTCGAACAATTCTTAATTTTTTGTGATTTTTGTAGGGGGACCCCAAAAAGGGTGGCAGATAGAGGGTAAGTATGATGAGGAAAATTATTGGAAAGAATATATAATAGCATCTGGTGATACACATGAACGGGGGAGCTATGAATTACTTTTCGAGATTTTGTATGTTTTTGTAGCGGGACTAATAATAGAGTTTAACAACTACAGCTTCTTAGCAATTTAGCTTGAAGCTTTTAACAAAGGTGAAAGCTTATTAATAAATTAGGGAAATGAAAAACTTATCATGCAATTAATTTGTTATATTTTTATAATTTTTTCTTAGCTTTATCGCACTTTCTCAACATACCCACTCAGACCATATGTATAAAAGCACACAACTGCGTGAATGCAATTGTATAGATTTATTAATATGGTATAAGGAATAAAATTTAGAAAAAATTTACCCATCATGCTGTGGGGCTCGGACAACACAAACATAAAGACCAACAACCACCATGCTACAAAATTAAGTATAGTTATTTTTCAATCTTAGCTTGAGTTGACCTTTTGACAAGCTAATATTATATACATCGCAATTATTAATGAGAGAAGTCATGCGATGAAAAGGAGCTGTAGCCATATAATTAGTTCTACTGAATGGTTGGTAAAATATCTGATATGAGTTACGATTAATCCTACGATTGGTGTTAAAATGAATATAACTAAGAAGCTCTGGCGCAGCAAGCGACACTGTCACAAGGTGATGCAAGTAAAGTATACCCGCCATATTTCTACGAGTGCTCAAAGACTGCATACCTAATATCTTTAAACGGCCCTCATAAGAAGGAAGGTTTAAGGGGTCATTCCAATTTAAGCCTTTGAGAGCAAAGCGCACAAAATTTTTTTGAATTCGTTCTACTCTATCTATATGTATATTGTAATATGGAGACCAAACTTGGCTAGCATACTCTAAGTGAGGACGCACAATTGTATTATATAAAGTTACTGTTACTAAAGGACTTTCAAATTCTTTTGCCCATCGCTTTATAAAACCAAGTAATGACGAGGCCTTCTTACAGATTGTATTAATGTGTTCATTAAACGTCAATTCAGCATCAACATGTATACCAAAGTCTTTGACTATATCGACACGACAGATTTTCTTATCATTAAGTATATAATCAAATTCAACATTAATTTTCTTTCTAGAGAAGATCATAGTTTGGCATTTGTCAGGATTTAAATGTATACTATTTTTAAAACACCAAACTTCAAATGATTTCAGGTTAGACTGAAGGGCAAAGGTGTCATCATCCACCTTCACAGATCTGTAAATTTTCATATCATCAGCATATATTAGCAGATGAGAGTTTTTGATTACATGAGTAACATCATTTATAGCCATAATAAACAGGAGTGGCCCCAGGTGACTTCCTTGCGGAACACCTGAAAATGCTGTAAAAGGGGAAGACAACACCTCTCGAAATCTTATTCGATAAGAACGATCAAATAAATAAGACTCAATCCATCTGACAAAACTTATAGGAAATCCTAGTTTTTTTAATTTAAACAAAATCAAGCTATGTGGTAACTTGTCAAAGTCGGTGTAGATACAGTCTACTTGTGCTCCAGAATCTATTGAAGTTAAAGCAAAAGACGTGAAATCAAGAAGGTTGGAAACTGTAGATCTGCCATTAACAAAACCATGCTGACGAGTCGTTATGACTTCACCACAGCAAACCGTAACTTGATCATAAATAATTCGCTCAAAAAGCTTCATGATTGATGATAACTTGGCTATAGGCCTGTAATTAGAAACATCATTTTTCAATCCTTTCTTAAAAATAGGACTTATAAAAGATTCCTTCCAAAATTTAGGAAAATAGCCATCATTGATAGATTTATTAAAAAGAAAACTGAGTGGTTGACTCAGGGTAAGACTACAATTAATTAAAACAGTGGCTGGAATGACATAAGTTCCAGAACCAATGTCATCATCCATGGATGCAATATATTTTATTATGAGTTCCGGGGTAAAAGATATTGCACCAAAAGGAACCTGAGAATCAGTATTCATATATTCAAAATAGTTGACATCTGGGCTAAACACATCAGTTGAAAAAGATTTTTGGAACAAATTAGCAAATAACCCAGCTATAATTTGGGGATCACTGGTGAGCCCGTCAACAGTTTTGAATTCAGATGGGAAACCATCCGACCTTTTTTTAGAACTAGTGAGTCCCCAAAATTTTTTGGGGTCATGAAGAATATTAAGTTTCGTTGTATTTAAATATTCTGGATAAGCTGAAGCTAATTTAAGCCTAAATTCTTGAAAAAGCCGCAGATAGGCCTCCAGGTCAATGCGGTCCCGACTACAAACGTATTTATTCCATGCCCTATTGCGGTCGTTACGCACCCTCTGCAAATCTTTAGTGTACCATGGGTAGGAGGAGTCATTAACATACCTCAGAGTGTATGGCACAGACAAAGATACAGCCGAAAAAATTTCTTCATAAAAATATTTTACGCAGTCATCTAAATCATTATGATTAAAACAGTCCAACCAAATGTTAACTCTATCATTTAAGATAT
>OY804258.1:72815274-72938791 GCA_963680825.1 Meiosimyza decipiens | reverse complement strand
GAAACTGTAGATCTGCCATTAACAAAACCATGCTGACGAGTCGTTATGACTTCACCACAGCAAACCGTAACTTGATCATAAATAATTCGCTCAAAAAGCTTCATGATTGATGATAACTTGGCTATAGGCCTGTAATTAGAAACATCATTTTTCAATCCTTTCTTAAAAATAGGACTTATAAAAGATTCCTTCCAAAATTTAGGAAAATAGCCATCATTGATAGATTTATTAAAAAGAAAACTGAGTGGTTGACTCAGGGTAAGACTACAATTAATTAAAACAGTGGCTGGAATGACATAAGTTCCAGAACCAATGTCATCATCCATGGATGCAATATATTTTATTATGAGTTCCGGGGTAAAAGATATTGCACCAAAAGGAACCTGAGAATCAGTATTCATATATTCAAAATAGTTGACATCTGGGCTAAACACATCAGTTGAAAAAGATTTTTGGAACAAATTAGCAAATAACCCAGCTATAATTTGGGGATCACTGGTGAGCCCGTCAACAGTTTTGAATTCAGATGGGAAACCATCCGACCTTTTTTTAGAACTAGTGAGTCCCCAAAATTTTTTGGGGTCATGAAGAATATTAAGTTTCGTTTTATTTAAATATTCTGGATAAGCTGAAGCTAATTTAAGCCTAAATTCTTGAAAAAGCCGCAGATAGGCCTCCAGGTCAATGCGGTCCCGACTACAAACGTATTTATTCCATGCCCTATTGCGGTCGTTACGCACCCTCTGCAAATCTTTAGTGTACCATGGGTAGGAGGAGTCATTAACATACCTCAGAGTGTATGGCACAGACAAAGATACAGCCGAAAAAATTTCTTCATAAAAATATTTTACGCAGTCATCTAAATCATTATGATTAAAACAGTCCAACCAAATGTTAACTCTATCATTTAAGATATTATTCAATTTCAAGAAGTCAGCTTTCTTGAAATTGAATTCATAGAATCTGCTAGAAGAATTGGTTGCAATTATGTTATCTCTATCTGATTGGTGCAATACACTCAGAGGTGGATGGTACGCATCAACCGCAGTTAAAGCATGAGGAGCATTTTGTACAATAACATTGCTACTGTCTGTAGTCAAGACTAAGTCCAGTTGCCGAGTGTGGCAGCTCACCAGTGATCCCCAAATTATAGCTGGGTTATTTGCTAATTTGTTCCAAAAATCTTTTTCAACTGATGTGTTTAGCCCAGATGTCAACTATTTTGAATATATGAATACTGATTCTCAGGTTCCTTTTGGTGCAATATCTTTTACCCCGGAACTCATAGTAAAATATATTGCATCCATGGATGATGACATTGGTTCTGGAACTTATGTCATTCCAGCCACTGTTTTAATTAATTGTAGTCTTACCCTGAGTCAACCACTCAGTTTTCTTTTTAATAAATCTATCAATGATGGCTATTTTCCTAAATTTTGGAAGGAATCTTTTATAAGTCCTATTTTTAAGAAAGGATTGAAAAATGATGTTTCTAATTACAGGCCTATAGCCAAGTTATCATCAATCATGAAGCTTTTTGAGCGAATTATTTATGATCAAGTTACGGTTTGCTGTGGTGAAGTCATAACGACTCGTCAGCATGGTTTTGTTAATGGCAGATTTACAGTTTCCAACCTTCTTGATTTCACGTCTTTTGCTTTACCTTCAATAGATTCTGGAGCACAAGTAGACTGTATCTACACCTACTTTGACAAGTTACCACATAGCTTGATTTTGTTTGAATTAAAAAAACTAGGATTTCCTATAAGTTTTGTCAGATGGATTGAGTCTTATTTATTTGATCGTTCTTATCGAATAAGATTTCGAGAGGTGTTGTCTTCCCCTTTTACAGCATTTTCAGGTGTTCCGCAAGGAAGTCACCTGGGGCCACTCCTGTTTATTATGGCTATAAATGATGTTACTCATGTAATCAAAAACTCTCATCTGCTAATATATGCTGATGATATGAAAATTTACAGATCTGTGAAGGTGGATGATGACACCTTTGCCCTTCAGTCTAACCTGAAATCATTTGAAGTTTGGTGTTTTAAAAATAGTATACATTTAAATCCTGACAAATGCCAAACTATGATCTTCTCTAGAAAGAAAATTAATGTTGAATTTGATTATATACTTAATGATAAGAAAATCTGTCGTGTCGATATAGTCAAAGACTTTGGTATACATGTTGATGCTGAATTGACGTTTAATGAACACATTAATACAATCTGTAAGAAGGCCTCGTCATTACTTGGTTTTATAAAGCGATGGGCAAAAGAATTTGAAAGTCCTTTAGTAACAGTAACTTTATATAATACAATTGTGCGTCCTCACTTAGAGTATGCTAGCCAAGTTTGGTCTCCATATTACAATATACATATAGATAGAGTAGAACGAATTCAAAAAAATTTTGTGCGCTTTGCTCTCAAAGGCTTAAATTGGAATGACCCCTTAAACCTTCCTTCTTATGAGGGCCGTTTAAAGATATTAGGTATGCAGTCTTTGAGCACTCGTAGAAATATGGCGGGTATACTTTACTTGCATCACCTTGTGACAGTGTCGCTTGCTGCGCCAGAGCTTCTTAGTTATATTCATTTTAACACCAATCGTAGGATTAATCGTAACTCATATCAGATATTTTACCAACCATTCAGTAGAACTAATTATATGGCTACAGCTCCTTTTCATCGCATGACTTCTCTCATTAATAATTGCGATGTATATAATATTAGCTTGTCAAAAGGTCAACTCAAGCTAAGATTGAAAAATAACTATACTTAATTTTGTAGCATGGTGGTTGTTGGTCTTTATGTTTGTGTTGTCCGAGCCCCACAGCATGATGGGTAAATTTTTTCTAAATTTTATTCCTTATACCATATTAATAAATCTATACAATTGCATTCACGCAGTTGTGTGCTTTTATACATATGGTCTGAGTGGGTATGTTGAGAAAGTGCGATAAAGCTAAGAAAAAATTATAAAAATATAACAAATTAATTGCATGATAAGTTTTTCATTTCCCTAATTTATTAATAAGCTTTCACCTTTGTTAAAAGCTTCAAGCTAAATTGCTAAGAAGCTGTAGTTGTTAAACTCTATTATTAGTCCCGCTACAAAAACATACAAAATCTCGAAAAGTAATTCATAGCTCCCCCGTTCATGTGTATCACCAGATGCTATTATATATTCTTTCCAATAATTTTCCTCATCATACTTACCCTCTATCTGCCACCCTTTTTGGGGTCCCCCTACAAAAATCACAAAAAATTAAGAATTGTTCGAAATACAATTTATAGCTGCCCCGGAGTGACCCGTAGAGGGATCAAATGTGTCACCAGGTCTTCCCTACATTTTTTTCGAACAGACTTACTCCTATCTCAACCCCTTTGGTGGGGTCCCTTGCAAAAAATAAAGAAAATTTCGAAAAATAATTCATATCACTAGATTGGTTGCATTATATTCATTTCATATTTTGTCCTTTGCTTATATGTATTAACTTGCTCTTTTCACCTTTACATATACTGGACACATGCCCCTTTTTCGGTGATGTATAATATTCGTGCCAAGGTAGCTGCTTAAAATCTATTTTGGCGAACTTTCGTCGTCCATAACACAGCAGTCAAATTAAGTCAAGTACCTTTCATACAATTTTCGGGCTCGCATCTGAGCCATCAACTACTTTTCATCAGAACGGTCTGGTACTTTTAAAACTCTTAATGTCTTCAGATTACTTTTCACCTTTATCCTTTGTACAGTCTATTTTGTTTCAAAAGGCGCTTCACCTTCGCCACTGCCTTTGGGAATCTGCTTCAAAAGGCGTTTTACCTTCTCCACTACCTTTCTGTTAGAAAATTCTGGTTTTCTGTCTGAACCATTTTTTCGTGAAAAACAGTTTTTTCTGATGCACCAACTATTTTTGCTGTACCTGAATATTTTAATTCTGGATTTTGTAGTTATAAACAATATTAAACTTCACTTTATGTAGAACAAATATTGTGTCTTTTTAGACCTAGAAGATTATCAGGTAGAGTAAGACACAAAAACTAAAAAACGCAAGTTTTTTCTGGGACAGTCCTTATTTTGTGTCCTTAGTTTAGCTGTTATTTTTAAATTTGTACTAAACGTTTATCTGTCTGCGTTAAATTCGTCTTCGGAGTTTGTATGGTCCTCTTTTAAATATTTCAAATTAAAAAATGTACTCCCCAAGAATCCACGATGAAATGGAATTTTTCCTTTAAATGTTGTCTTTGCCTAGACAGATTCCACACATGCGAATCGTGAGATGCACCTAAAAATCGGTCATTGACTGACCTTATGGTCAGTTCAAATCTTAATTTATTAAAATCGATTCAAAAGCATTTAAATTTATTTAACTGTAGTGACTTACAACCTTTGCTTTAATTTTCTATTAAAGCATAAATGCTCGATCTTTGACAGCCTTATTATTTGGATGTGGGTGCCATCTATTACTCCAATCATGCCTGGAATGCTGGAGTTCTCATGGAAAAATTTCTTTGCTTCCCTTTTCTTCATCTCAGACATTTGAAATGATAACTAGACATAGTCTGTTATGTATGCCAACAAAGCGGTCCTCGCCAATTTGATGTTTGTACCCACCTTGACGGAGAAATTTTAAGGTCGCTGCCAGTTTGATAACAGGAGGAATCGCGGTAAGCCTCTGACAAACTTTTAAATCGTTTGTGATGCTCCGCAAAACATACATAAATGCTTATTTTTCAAGCCGAACATTTTTCCCAAAGCTGAAAAATAATAAGACAATGACTATTAGGTGAATGTTAGGCGGACAGCAATATTCACTGTTTCTTACCTCCTATGACTCATAGCCATCACATTAGAGTGATCCCGTTTGATTCGCCGCTGTAAACTTTCTTCATGATTGTAATCATCATTAATGCACAAAGCCACTGAATCCATGTTTTTTAGCTAAACAATATAAAAATTATCTTATTTGTTCTTCTTTAAGCCACCACAATTTTTTATTGTTTACATTTTTCTGACGTTTAGTAAAAAGTGATGCCACATTTTGCACAAATTTACTGGCCATTATAGCAAGCAGCACTTCCACTCAAGCGAAAGAATTACAGAGTAAGATTTAAAATCCGGATCGCATTCGGCTTACGATTCGGATTGCTTTTCGAATCGTATTATAGAGCAGGGCCCCAGTATAGGAGCTGGGACTGGTACAGGACCCCACTCACTTCCAAAGAACCCTCATAAGACATGGCCCAAACAAGAGTGGCAGGCTCAAAAAAAAAATCTGCTACTCCCGACATAAGTTTGGTTCACCGATCGTTATGGTGGGACCATCCATGTCGGACACGATCCACCCCAACTTGAGCCGAGCCTCGCACCGCACGCAGCACCGGTTTTAAAAACCGTACAGTAGATGGGACTTGAGCAAAACTCCACTCGCCTTAGAAACGCAATCCGACATGGTATGGCCCCAGCCATAAGGGTCATTGCGAAGTTTCAGCCGCTCACGGTGGGTACAGACGCTGACAAGGAAGCCGCCCTATATAGGAACAGACGCTTCCTGGATTCGCTGTGATACGTGGGATCGCTAACCTCGTCATCTTTTTTTCAAAGGATGCCCCTGCGTTTCAAAAAAAGTTAATGAAATAAAATTCAAAAAAAAAATTTTTAAAAATTATAAAAACCAAAAGAACAAAATTGAAGCTGTCAGAAAGAGGTGTCTGTTTACGATTTACCGGCTGATTTTACTCAGTTTCATAGCACAAAACTGAAGTTTCTTCTCTAGCCGATAGATGGCAGAAAATAAAGTTGACAGTTTAACTTCAGTTTAGATATGTTGCCGTATCTTTTAATAAATCGCAATCGGATTGACAACTTCTTTACATCTTTCTTACGTTTTCAAAAAGAAATCAAAAGAAATTCGTAACACATTTTTTGATTCTCGCTCGATGCAAAATATTGCTAATTACCGACTAGTTGCTAGTTCCCCCATATTTCAACAATATTTGAGTCTCTTGTAAAAAAAGGGTTTTACGCTAATATTAAAGATATATTTTTTGATTTTCAGCACATTTCTGGTAGGTAAGTCTACTTCCAGTAATCTAAGGATTTTTTGTCACTTTGTAGCCTGTGAAAAGGAGAATGGTCATCAAACTTGTGATATTTTCACAGTTGAATAAATAAATGAGAGCGCCACCAAAGCGGCCATTAACAACTCTTATCTACTTATATGTAAATTTGATTAGCACAAAAAATAATTAGGAAATTACAAAATAACTAGCAATCGTTTACGCGTAAAATCAACTACTCCAATTACTCCTGAAATGGCAGACTTTTAGTGGAAAAACCTTTTTGCGCTCTCGGTCATTTCAAAAATTATGTGTTAGGTCCAAAGTAGCTTCTAAAGGCGCAGCATACCTCAAACCAACAACTCGACATAGAATGCTGAACTAGCCCTACCTGGCGGTTCTGCCCAATTTGGTGCTGAAAGCCACCCTGATCCAAAAACTTCAATGTTGCTGAAAGATTTACTATGGGTGCAATAACCGATGACCTCTTTGCAACTTTCAACTCGGAACTTACTAAGCCGAAAAATTTGAATATTAGGAAATTGAAAATACCCACAGTATGCAAATGATTTTTTTTTTATTTTCTCATTAATATGCGTACAATTCAAAGTGCTTAAATATAAAATATAAAAGAATTAAATGAGGAAAAAAAAAACTTTAGTGACATTTTTTATTTTTAAAGATAAATAGTATAAAATGCACTTCACATAATACAAAAATCTAAGTAATTATTTAGTGAGGGGTGACAATATTAATTACACATGAATAACTAGAAAAAAAAGTGAGAGGAAAAATGGGAGCAACTAATGTAAACAACAAAATAGTGAATATTATTAATTATATAAGGTATGTTCAATATTATAAACAGACCAAAAAATAAAAATACAAAATAAAGTCAAGGGAAATAAGAACAAATATTAGCATAATTTAGAGCATGACTTTAATGTATGCAATGTTAAAAGGGTAACCGTGACAGAAAATCAAGTAACAACGTTTAATAAATTTTCTATTTCTTCAAAATTACACGACATAAGCCAATGTTTTAATTTGTTGACAAAAATATTGGGAGAAACTATCTGCCTTAGGATTATAGGAAGTTTATTATGTAACCGGTACGAAGTCACATCATAAAATCACTTAAGAGCTGTGGTGCGAAAATATGGTACGTTAACCAAGTTCATACATAGTGTTAACCCGAAGATTACGTTCACTTGTAGCTCTATGAATTAGATAGCCAGATCTTATGAAGAACATTTTCAATACTTTAAAACAATAGCGGTGGCGCGTAGGAAGAATCCTTAGTTCTACAAATAGTGGAAGACTATGACATAACCGACTTTTTTACAAATTTTTCTTACTGCATGTTTTGCAAAGTTAAGAATGGTTTAATCCTATTCCAGTAATCCCCTCCAGCAAGTTACACCATATTGTAGTTTTGAATTAAAAATTCCATAATAAATGGACGTCAAAAGCTTAGTAGAACATACATTTTTTAAATAATAAAAACTTCTGAGTGTTGAGCAGAAGTAGTTTTTTAGGTGATCCAAACCATTTTTGAATCTATAATAAGACCTAGATATTTATATTCAGTGACTGCATCAATTAAAAAGCAGTTTTTAACACAAGGTTTGTTATAACAATATGTAATGTTATTAAAATTATTATTACAATAGCAGCTAACTAATTTAAAACGATTGCATTCAGGAGCATGAAAAAACACCTCTGTTTGAAAAGTAGCAAATTTTAATTTTGCTACTTAGCAGTAAATGATGTTTAGCAAACCAAAGACGAAGTAGATGTAAATCCCAATTAATATCGGCAATCAAGTTCAAGGAATCTGAGAAACCATAACCACAACCAATATCATCTGCAAAAGCAGTCAAACGTCCTTTAAAATGTTGCTTAAAAAGATAATTAATACATACAAGAAACAGCAAAGGACCCAATACGGAGCCCTGAGGAACTCCCAGATTAAGTTTTAATTGATCTTTTTACACTATTAATTTTTACCTTTAGCGTTCTATGCGATAAATAAGAATGAAGCCATTGTAACATAAAGCCACGAATACCAGCGTTTGAAATTTTTTTTAAAAGAATTTCATGATTAACCATGTCGAAGGCTTTAGTTATATCAATGAAAAGACCAGCGGAATGTTTTTTACTATCTAGATTATTGAAAATCGCAGAACAAAAGCTAAGAAGGGCATCTTCTGTTGATTTGCATTTGCTAAAGCTTAACTGTTCAGGACTGTTACTATTCAAAAATTTTTCTAGCCGAAATTTTATGGCTTTTTCAAAAATTTTACTTATTGTAGGCAGAAGGGATATTGGACGATAATTACTTATAATCCTACGGTCACCTTTTTTAAAAAGTGGTAAGACACCAGCACACTTTAGAGCTTCTGAAAAAATGCCAGAGAAGACGCGTAAAAGGTTTTTTAAAATATTATTAGAGATTCCATCATTACCACAAGAATTAGAATTTTTCAACTTTCGAATATATATTAAAAGTTCATGAGCCGAAATGGGCTCAAAGTAAAAGCTGTTATTTTGCACCAGATCCTAAAGCACATAATTAAAAGAACAGCCCAAAGGACAAGACGGGTAGGTGAAATTAGGCGAGAGATTCTCTCCTAAAGAAAGAAAATAGTTGTTGAATTTGTTAGCAATTTCAATCGGATCCGAAATCAGACCACTATCTTCCTGTAGCATAATAGAATCATTGGGATTTTTAGATTTATTAATAATTTCATTTACAACTTTCCACTCTTCTTTAAGGTTACCGGAAGCTAAGATAAGTTAATTTTTGTAAAAG
Source organism: Meiosimyza decipiens (assembly GCA_963680825.1). Lineage (NCBI taxonomy): Eukaryota > Metazoa > Arthropoda > Insecta > Diptera > Lauxaniidae > Meiosimyza > Meiosimyza decipiens. The sequence goes on along the minus strand of OY804258.1, from coordinate 72,929,914 downwards.
TTATCGCAACATAGATGTATATCCTTTTTTAATTTAGAACATATTTTCTTATATTTATTTGTTAAAGAAGAGTTTTGAGGATGCCTTGAACATTTAATCCTTAGTTGGTTTTTAAGATTTATTTTATATATTAAACATCTACTTATCCATGGTTTACGTCGTACAAGTGTCTTTAATTTCTTGACTTTGTAGCTACAAGTCGAGCTTAGTTTTGAGCTTGCTGTTACTTATTTTTAGATTATTATGTGAGTACGAATTCATCCGTGAACTATTTTTTTTCATAAAATTTTTAATTAATAGTGCTGTCATATTACGATCGCTAATCCTTAGGTCTAAGTTACCTGCATTACACCGTTTTAAAATATCAGAAGATGGGAAACGACCATAGATATGATCCAGACATTTACCTGAAGCTAATCTCGTCGGTTCGTTAATAAAATAAGTTAGACCATGAGATGCCAGTAATGCCATATAGCTTGAGACCTCATCATTGTTATTTAATGTATCAAAATTAAAATCACCAAAGATGATTACATTTTTTGACTTCTCATTGTCAAGTAGACTAGCAAATTCTTCAAAAAAAACATGAAAATGGTGTCTATGAAAACTGTATAAACAAAAAAAAAAAAAAAATGATTCACTTTTTATCTTGCATGTTAACTTTAAAACATCTGAGCTAGCAAGACTATGTTTGGTTACCGTACAATCAAAAACATCTTTTACGAAGCATTTTAATAACATAAACCTGACAATTATAAATCCATATCTCTTTTCCTTACCCCTTATCATTGAGACCCCTTACATTAGAATGATCTCAAATAATTTTTCGCTCAATTCTTTCTTCGCTTGTATTGTTTTCAAGCCACACCGCGATCGAATCCATTATATTTAATTCAAATTGTTTTACTCGGGGGAATTTGGGGGGGGTGGGGGGGTAAAATCACTTTTATTTAAACTTTTAAATTAAAACTTTTACGGCAAACCAAATACGAAATTTCGGCGAAAAAATAACACGGCAGTTCAACTTGAATTAACAACTTTATTCTTTTAATGACAATTAGGAAGTGAAATTACATTTTGTAAAAAATACAAAGAGAGGGAGCGAGATGCGCTGCCCAAAAAATAGGAAAAAACTTAACGAACACCACTATGCGGACACTAGGGTATAGGGTGTTCATTATTGGCGTAAATATGCCGCCCGCCTTGCAGGAATGGAACTTATGTGAATGAAAATATAGATATATCAAAAAATATTAAATTCAATAATAAAAAATTCAATAATAATATAAAATAAAAATACTAGAGCGGGAGACCCAAAGCAGTATGCGCCAGTGGCAGACCTCTTCCGGTCGGGTAGACGACTACCGGCAGCATTACTTAGGGAATGGCGTTCACCAGGAACAAGATCCTGACAGAACCCATCCAAAAATGGTGTTCTGCGCTAGCGGCTGGCCAACTCCGGTCGGGAAGATGCCTGCCAGCATGATCCTGGGGTACACATCGATCCCAAGCCGGAGATGAACCGGCGCCGATTTATAAAAAGTTGGGTCAGCCAACTTTAAATTAGTGAAGGGCTCACGCACTCAACCTCCAACCTTCTTTGCACCCTGGTCATAGTCTCCAAACACATATTCGTGTCGCGCTTGACTCGCAGCGTCAAAACAACTCCATGGAGGAGCCGTTGCGCGCCACCACGGTGACCACACTCGGAAGTGCGGTTTTCACCACATTTGGCAGTGCGGGATGCACCACGGGGCTGAGCTCACGGATCGTTTCGACATCACTCATATAGGTAGTGAGGATCATCTTATCGAGGAGATCGGCAACGATATTGACAGTAGACATGCTGAAACGAAACAAAAAATTGAGAGACAAAAAAGTGAAACTATTAAATTATTTAGTCGACGGCAGGGTGATTAATTTACCTATAGATCGCGTAATGCGACCTCTCTCGGTTCAAATATCGGCGACCCGTACTCTATTATCGCTACCAGGATAAGTTTTAAGTACCCTACCTAAGCGCCACTCATTCGTGGGAAGATTGTCTTCTTTAACCACGACCAAATCGTTAATATTAAGATCTTTTTGTGGTGATCTCCACTTAACGCAACGGTGCATTTCTTTGAGATATTCGCTTTTCCATCTATGGCAAATATGTTGTTGCATAGCCTTTAGCCGTTGCCAACGATTGACAATTTTTAGAGGCTGATAAAAACTTTCTGGCTCCACTTGAGATAAGAGTGGACCGGCAACCAAGAAATGACCTGGAGTTAAAGACTGAAAATCATCTGGATTTTCAGACATAGCGCTAAGTGGTCGTAAATTTAAACACGATTCGATTCGACTAAGCAACTTAAGAAATTCTTCGTAAGTATATTTCATACTTCCGGCCATTTTTTTGAAATGAGACTTAAAACTCTTTACACCAGCTTCCCATAATCCTCCCATATGAGGAGCACCTGCTGGAATAAAATGCCAAGAAATTGCTTGATGTGCATATTGTGCTAATACGGCATCTTGAGACTGGCTTAAAAAAGCTTGCAAATCCTTTTTCAGAACTTTAGAAGCTCCGACAAAGTTAGTTCCACTGTCTGAGTATAGATTTGCTGGACAGCCACGTCTTGCGACAAATCTCGCAAAAGCAGTCGAAAGATCGCTTGTGGGTTTAAGACGAATTGCTTTCTTTGTCGAATGGACCAGCAAAATCAATACCAGCGGACGAAAAAGGACGTGAGATCACAGTTCGTTCTGCCGGAAGAACAGCCATAACCTGAGTCCGCTGTTATTTTTTATGAATCACACAAGTCTTGCAATTGTGCAAAGTTGTTCTTATGAGATTTTTAGCACGCGGAATCCAATACTGCATTCGAATAAGACGAAGCATTAGCTGATTCGCTCCATGAATTGAAATTTCATGAATAAAACTAACTAAAAGACGAGTAAATTGACAATTGTATGGTAAGATTATTGAAAATCTTTCATCGAATGATAGCGTGGGTGAAGAGGCTAGCCGTCCACCAACACGCAATAGTGCATCTGTATGCAGAAACGGATTAAGAGAAAAATATCACTTTTGGAACCAACGAGTTGTTTGGTGTCTAAGTTGTGGTACTCATCCGAAAAAGCAACCTTTTGGCACAACAAAATCAAACGGTTTTTGAATTGCTTGCTTTCAGCATGATCTATACGTCTTGATTTATGTGAAAATGACGCATGAGTATGTGGCCGGGTTTGATGCAGAAAGCAAAAAACATATGCCAATACCCGTAAGCCACGCGGAAGCTATGAAAAACGTTCCAATATGTCTTCATGTTTTGAAAAATATGAAAATTAACCTTTACAGTTTTCTTCTCAAGCGCAGTGTCAAAAACTGAAGACTGAGGTTTATTTTGCTTTGAAGAACTTTCAATTGTCAGCTATGACGGTCCATGCCACCATAGTGAGCTGTCTTTTAAGTCTTGTGGTGTAACACCACGAGTAATGAGATCGTCTTGACTGGAGCAACTTTACTTTTAGCATAAAGCAGATGACTGACAATACAACACGGAGGTAGATTGATGCAGCATAAGCTTTTTCAGAAGCATCACAGAATGCGTGAAACTCTACTTCTGAGGCTGGCAAATAACTGACATAACGTGGGATGCGAGACTGCGCGGGGAGATACTTTCATCCCAATCTATCTGTTACAACAATTGGTGCCAGCCAACCTGCAGGATCAAATAACTGGGCCATTACTGAAAGGACTTCCGTTTTAGTATAGGATGACTTCGAGACGTTTAACAGTAAAATAAATTGAATCGGAAGTGGCATTCCAACGAACTCCTAGAGCCTTTGCGCAACTTTAATCTTCTAATTTCAAAAAGTTTTCTCGTAAAAGATGCTCAACAGGAAGATCAGCTAATATGCTTGCCGCATTAGCTGTCCACTTGCGCATTGTGAAACCTGCAGAGTCAAGAACAGAAATCAGGTCTTTTCTAGCTTTTAAGGCAGATTCAACATCGTGAGCGCCAGCTAAAGCGTCAACGTATGTGAAGTGCCGAAGAATTTGAGCAGCAAGGGGGCTGCAAATCATCTGCCAATTGCAGCATGGTTCTAATCGCTAGATATGGTGCACAATTGACACCGAACTTACGGTCTTAAGCTCGTAATCTTGAATATCGTCATCAGGTGAGCTTCTAAAAAGAATTCGTTGGAAAGTGGAATATTACGAATCCACAAGTATTTGGCGATACATTTGTTGAATGCCACCATTAAAAACGTATTTGAAAAAACGCCATTTCAAAACAAGAAGCGTCAAATCAGCTTGGAGAATTGGGCCTGCGTACAGGACGTCATTCAAGCTTACCCCATTGGAAGTGGGACTTGACGTGTTGAATACTACACGAACTTTTGTTGTAGTACTTTCTGATTTAATAATAATGAGATGGCGAAATCTCAAATCAAATGTTTTTTAGGAAGTTCCTCCAACTCCCAAAAACGTACGATCTGCTTGTCGATCGTAGCCTCACTAAAATGAGTAAGGCATGTAGTGAAACTGGATATTTCACTACGAGGTATAGGGCCTGTAAATATCCAACCGAAAACAGTTTCTTGGGCAAGAAGTGACCCAAGAATCTTGCGTTGAATGCCATGCAGAATTATAGCGGGGTACAAATCGGCACCGATAAGTACATCGATTTGCCCACTATTGAAGAAATGTGGATCTGCTAGTTGGAAATCAGGCAGGCTCTTCAACAAAGTTGATTCAATAGAAACTGAGGGCAAATTACCAGTTACGTGGGATAGGACAAAAGCAGTAGCTTCAATCTGAAACTGTCTCTTTTTGGAGAACTTAAAATCAAATCGCAAGCTTGAGTAACTTCCACTGATACTGCATTATTAAGCCCTGAAACTTGTGTGCAGCACGAGTAGGGAGCTTCAGCAACTTCTGCAAACGTTCGGATACGAACGTACCTCCAGAGCCAGAGTAGATAAGTGCCGAACCTAAGTGACATACGGTCACCATTGCTGTACATAGCAATACGTGCTTGGTACTAGAAGCGAAGCATGATTGGATGTCGCTAATAGTGGACTGTATTTGAGTGGAATGTGTTTGAGTATTAGAGTCCGGGGGGTTGGGTCGCGAAATCGTCTTACTTGAGTTTACACTCGAAGCAGGAGATGGGGCTTGAGTCGAATTGCGATGCAAAAGTGTATTGTGACGTTGCTCGCACGTTGCACAAGTATACAGACTCTTGCACTCTTTTACTTAATGAGAATTCGCTAAATAATTGATGCAATAATGATACTTGCGAACAATTGTTAAGCGTTCCTTTGCATCCAATTTTAAAAATCGAGGCCAAAAGCGCAGCGCATGCTGTTCCGACGAACATATTTTGTAATTTGCTGACGTGATGATTTTAATCTGGTAATTATTTAATCGCTTAGGAGATGGCATAGGATTTTGCCGAGATCGCACCACTTGAGTTGCGAATGTCAGAAACGGTTTCTAGCGTTTAAAACCGACTTGTCAAAAATTGATCAAGGTCTGTAAATTTTGGGATTTCATTCTTATTTTGAATGGATTCCTCCCATAATGAAAGCGTGATCTCTGGCAATCGTGTAGAACAAAGGTACACAAGAGATTCGAGATATCAACATTGTGCGTTTTGAGCGCGAAAATACCACTATTGATATATCTTTGGAGTTTTTTGAGTTCAGTGCCAGATTCTTTTGGCACTTGAGGCAAGTTTAACATTATTTTTAGCTGGCTGTTGACTAAGATACGTTTATTTTCGTATATGTCAGACAAATTTTGCCAAGCTTGAACAAAACCTTTGTTGGTTAAAGGAGATTTCCGCACAATCTCCTTTGCTTCGCCACGTGTTTTTTGATTTAAGTGGAACAGTTTCTCCACTGAAGGAAGCCACGAGTTAACTATGTAAATGGCCGTAAACATGTCCCTAAAGGACGGCCATGAGAGGTAATCGTCATCGAATACCTCAGTATCGCAGGGGGGTACAGGCATGCTGTGACCCAGTACAGGCGCAAGCTCTGCATCACCTGTACGACGGGAAGACTTTGCTTGTGAAAGCTCCAAAAGTTTTCCTGCTACTCTTTTATACGCGTGGTAGCAACTGAGATACTTTTTCTTAACAGCGTCAATTTCTGCTTGCTCAATTGTCGCTGATAATTTGTCTAAGCAAGTATCGTAAGCAGCTTTGACTTTGCTCCACTGATCGAATTTAATAAGTGAATCCGTCAGACGAATAAATGTCCTTAAATGAGGCAAGGTTACTGCTTTATGTTTTCTTGTATGCAGCTCGAATGGAAAAAAATATAAAAAATAAAGATTCATGAAAACTATGAAAAATTTTGTGTCAAAAAAAAACTTTTATTAAAATTTGTTGGAAAAAAATTTTCCTTGAAGCTTAAAACTACAAAAAAAAAATATATTTAAAAAGTTTTTTAGCACTTTTATAATGCTAATAAACTGCAACTGAAATCAATAAAAACAACATAAATAAACAGATTTCAAAAAATTTATCAATTTTTTTAAATATTTTTTTTTCGAAAAAAAATATTTTTTGCCCACTGTGCAACTTGCTCCAGAAACTAAACTCTTTTAAATTTGCCTGAAATTGCTGGGTTTAGTCCCACTGTACAACAAACATACTCTCACTTGCAAAAAAAATACCGAAAATTTCAGCAAGTGAGTTTGTTGATTTCCAAGCACAAAGCGCTGTGTTAGCTTTGACCAGAACGGACACGACACAAAGCAAAATGAAAAAGAGCGTACGAGAGCAAGATCACTTGGTACAAAAATTGGGGTGGGAATTTGCAATTTACCAAGCACAGCGTGTAACTTTGGATTCGGTAGTTACTTATGTCGTAAAAAATTAAGGCAAAAACAATTGCGTGGGTGAGAGTGCAGAAAGGCTGCTAGTACTGTATCACCAATAAATCTCGACTTTTCTGAGATAACAAAAAACAACAGCACTGTTTTATTATTCCGTTTGATTTTAACCCGATTCTCAAATTTTCACTTTGCAAAATAAATTCTCGGTAGTTCAAGTTCAAAAGAGTAAAAATCTCTTTTTGAAACAAAAAACCACAAAAAAATGTAAAAACGTCTGATGAACTCAAGAAACGTTATGCATATATGTAAATATGTATGTATATACAAAAAATAAATCTATATATATGAATATACATATCGAATTCTTTTTTTGTTCTATAGAAATTTTTAGCTATTTTTTTATAAATAAACACATGCACACGAAAAATAGTTTCACAAAATTCACAGATTTGAAAAAAAAAAAAACTCAGACTTAGCGAACCGAACCGAATTTATGGGCGGAATTCGAAACCGAGACTTTGAAAATATATAAAAAGTTTTTGAATTCAAATTCAGCAAAGTGTAACTTTTTTTTAAATTTCAAACGAAACCACGTACCTTTTAATTTTCTGTTGGTAGAAAACTTTCAAAAATAAAATCCAAAGTGCCGTCGGCAAAACACAAAAGTTTTTTGTTAATTTGTTGTGGTTGCTGCTGTTGCAAGTGATGCTGGAGCAGTTGATGCAGGTGTCAGATGCTGGTACTGTTGTTGTTGGCTTAAAACACCAAAATGTATTTTTTTTTTTAAGTTTTATTTTTGTGAATCACAAAATCACACGGCGGTTCAACTTGAATTAACAACTTTATTCTTCTAATGACAATTAGGAAGTGAAATTACATTTTGTAATGATTGCAAGATTCGCTGCCCAAAAAATAGGAAAAAACATAACGAACACCACTATGCACAAATTTAATTTCAAATATATTTTTATTTTCTTTTGCTTACATTTTTTCGCATTTTTATGGTAGTGATGGCAAACTTAAACAAAAATTTAAGAGAAAAATTGTTGGCAACGTTGCGAAAGACTTACATAGTGGGGTCATTTTATCTATAATGTGCCTATCATTACCCCCATGTTTTTTAAATAGGCTGAAACTTTTTTGAGTGATTACTCTATCATGTAGAAGATACAAAAAATGCGACAAAATTTTTTTGACCAATGATATTGTTTAAAAAAAGAGTTATTAATTGTGTTCAAAAAAGCTCGTAAGTAAAACAAAAAAATTCATTGATGAATATAAACAAATCAACACAAGAAAAGCCATAAATATTCCACTGTATACACACACTTTAAATGCTTGTAAAATCATAGAGGGTGAAAAATCATGGATAAAATTTTCAGATATGGTACTCCTGTATGTTCTGCGAACTTTGAGCCTAAAAAAGCTGAAATCGGTGATGGAGTATTTGGGAAATGGATGTTTTCTCTAAAAAGTCAATTTTTTATCTTTTAGCATATAGAAAACGTTCAGGCACTCATATAAGTTAACACCCAAAATATTTCTTTGGAAGAAATAAACATTTTTAAACAATAAAATTGTTTATTTCTTCGAAATAAAAATAATAGAAAAAATAATAAATAAAATTAAAAACTCAGCAACATACTTCCAAATAATTTTGATATCATCCAAATAAATTGCTGACGCTATGGCTGCAGTAAGTGGATCATATCACACACTTTTGTCTTTTCCCTTTTATGCTTTATTCGTTAAAGCTAGAACCTTTGCATATTGAAATTCTTTTAGTCAGTCGTAAAGTACCACTCACCATATAAAGTTTTAATAAATAAAAATTAAAAAATCGTGTCTTAATAAAATAAATAAAATTCAAAAGTAAAACGCATTTTTTTATTAAGCAATATAAATTTTATTAAGTGGCACCCGAGCGAAAAAAAGCATAAGACGACCTCAAGGAGCTCGCTGCATTAAACAAAAATACGCAAAAGACGACCTCAAGGAGCTCGCTGCATTAAACAAAAATACGCAAAAGACGACCTCAAGGAGCTTGCTGCATAAAGCAAATACACGCATAAGACGACCTGAGAAGCTCTCCGCATAAAACAAATCAACGTTAACACGACCTCAACAGCTAGCATCGTTGGATCTGTGGATACAACAATCATCACGAGTAGTGTGACCGAAGACCCCTAGTAGGCTCCAGCGTGGGACAAAACGGAAAAGTCTAAGCCATCAGTGATGAAAATAGAAAAGATGTGGGCAATTTTACTAATCCTTGCATACCCTTGTTACGGAGAAATACAGATTCTGGATTATACCAATGCCCAGATAGTTACCATAGAAACAGGAACAACTAAAATTCAGAACGCGACGTTCAAAATTATCCATATAATCAACCTAGAACAATATGAACCAATACTCAGAGAACTAAAGAGAACTTTGCTAGAAGATATTACGGACGAAGATGACAGCTTTCCCTACCTAGCTCATGAAATCCAACAGATAGAAAGTGTTCTAAAAAGGTTAACTCCACCAAGGACCAAAAGAGCTATAGATGCTTTGGGCACTGCATGGAAATGGGTCGCTGGTACTCCTGACCATAAGGATTTCAGGGTCATTTCCGATCGAATGAATAATGTATTGGAAAACAACAATAGACAAGTTGTTATAAACCGGTTAATAGAAGAAAAATTAAATGATTTGGTCAACAGAACCAACACATTAACAAATGCTATCAAGTCATACGATCAAATAATAAAAGATGTATCTAATCTGTTAAAAATGAAACTTAAAGTTATTAAAGAAGAACTAGTTAATGTAGATTATGCTATTCAATGGTCCAAGGCAGGTATAATTAATTCATTCGTATTATCAGATTTAGAAATAAAAATAACAAAAGATTTTTTTGAGGCACAAAATATGCCATTCGTTAACTTAATAGAAGCTATAGAATATGGAGAGATAAAAATTGCCTCAAATGGCCTAACATTAATTTACATTATAAGTTTACCAAAAACTAACGAAGAAAATTGTAAAAACTTAATTGTCAAAACAGTAAAAAAGAGAAATGAAATTATAAAATTAGCAAATAATGATATAATTGTATGTAACAATTCAATTTTTGAGATAAAAAGTAAATGTAAACATTTTAACGATATTTCAATATGCAAAGAAGAAAATTATGAGAATATAACGAATAGTAAATGTCTACCAAACTTGCTAAAAGGACAACCTTCCTCTTGTACTCTAACTAATGCACAACATATACCTCCCATAGAAGAAATCAACCCAGGAATTTTGTTACTTAACTCCTATAATGGGACAATAGAAATAGACGATAAGCTTATCAATATGCAGGGAACATTCCTAATAAAATTCCACAATATTGTCATTAAGGCTGACCAACGGACATATGAAAACAAGCAAGTTGTTATGGCTAACCCTTAACCTGCTATAGTTCAACCTGGAACCATTTCGGCTAGTTTTGAAGAAATTTTGTCTCTAAAAATGCTGAAAGAATTACATAGCATCAATACGAAAGAAATAGAAACCTTGCAGACAAAATACCGGACAAGTATTTTTAGCTTATCTGGAATCGTTGTATTATTTTTGATTATTATCGGGGTTAAAACTTTGGTTAAGAGAGAAAATAAGACAATTAAAATAACGACTGTCGTTGACAAGGAAATAGGAAGAGAAACAGGTTCCAAACAGACAATAGTACCACACAGTGAGGACACTGCATTCTTTAAGGGCGGAGGAGTTAACACCCAAAATATTTCTTTGGAAGAAATAAACATTTTTAAGCAATAAAATTGTTTATTTCTTCGAAAATAAAATAATAGAAAAAATAATAAATAAAATTAAAAACTCAGCAACATACTTCCAAATAATTTTGATATCATCCAAATAAATTGCTGACGCTATGGCTGCAGTAAGTGGATCATATCACACACTTTTGTCTTTTCCCTTTTATGCTTTATTCGTTAAAGCTAGAACCTTTGCATATTGAAATTCTTTTAGTCAGTCGTAAAGTACCACTCACTATATAAAGTTTTAATAAATAGAAATTAAAAAATCGTGTCTTAATAAAATAAATAAAATTCAAAAGTAAAACGCATTTTTTTATTAAGCAATATAAATTTTATTAAGTTATATTCAGATTTGCAGTTTTTTTGTCATCTACTAGTACATAATTACCTAAAAATAATATAAAAGCTAATTTAAATTGTGTTAGATTGCTTATATTCGTCAAAGTATGTTGTTGTTTTACTTTCGAACTATTTTGAACACAGTTAAATTTTTTTTTTTCTAAGCAATAACATTGGTTAAAAAAATGTTACCTCATTTTTTATATCTTCTACATAATAGAACAATCACTCAAAAAAGTTTCAGCCTTTTAAAAAACATGAGGGTCAAGGTAGGCCCATAGTGCCAATTTAATTTCAAATCGCATGTCTTTCGAGTCACTTTGCCTTTCAATCGCATTACAAAGTAAGCCCCTCGTCATAGACTAATCTAGACTCGAAAGTCTTTTCGGCGGGAAAAACTCTTTTTGCTAGTGTTAGAGAAAATCTAAGTTCACTCTTATGCGGTGAGTTCGCTCGTGTGAGTGTGAAACTTAGATAATATTTTTCCATAAATTAGGGAATTGATAAGTCTTCAAGGGATTTACGTGAAAAAAATAGTATTTTTTGTAAAGAAAACCATAATAAAATGTTTAAGAAATCGTAAGCACTAACTAAATGTAAAAGGAAAGTCAAACATGTTGTTTTTGTCTGCTTACTTTCGAGCTGTCAAATTTCTTAAACATTGTTACGCCTGGCATATGACGAAAAAAAAATTTCACAAAACTTTCGGTGTCGATCACTCGAAATTATTCCCGGCTAGGATGCTGTTTTACCATAGCCAATTGAAGCACATCATAGAACAAAAAGTTACAAAAACAATCAAAGCTACGGGGAGCATAAAAACCACAGGTCACCTCTCTAAAACTTTCCCGATGGCATGACGGATTACCCTACCCTGGAACCTTCCCCAAACCTACTGCCTAGCAAATCTTCATGCTTTCTTAATCACTTAAAACAAAAAAAAAAGATAATTTTTCATTTCATTCAAATTTTATTTTGAAATTCTTTGCGTTAATGCCTATACTTTTACTTAGAATTAAATTAACATAAATTTTCTTTTTTGTATTTGTTAAGTGTTTGATCAAACTTACTTGCTGGGTGAATTTCATATATTTTTGTAACCAAATTTATTTTCTAAATTTGCAATAAAATTATGTATATGCGGAATTCTACAATTGCGAGCTGCACCAAAAGGTGTTTGTGAAATATCTGAAATCTATAGTTTACATCAAACTCTTTTTTTTTTGTAGGAATGTTGCACTTAGAAAAAACTAGTAAAGGTGTTATCTTCGGTCAGGCCGAAACTTACATACCCTACACTGCATTAAAAGTACTTTTTAAATAAAAGTTAAAAAATTTTAAAGAGGTTGAATAAGTCGAAAATAATGTACAAAGGTTCAAAAATAATGAAAGGGTTTGAAAAATCTGGAAATGCTGAAAAAATATGAAAACCATTGAAGAAAGTTGAAAGAAATTGAAATAGTCGAAAAATATGAAAAATGCTGAAAAATTGATGAAAAAGTCGAAAGAATAAAGAAAATTCCGAATAAAATTGAAGGGGAATAGTAAAAGGTTGAAAATGTCAAAAGAATATGGGATATGTTGAAAAAAATAGAATAGAAATGAAAACCACGAAATATGCCACGCCCTTTTCTTCAATACCGCCTACTTTTGGAATAAAAATAATATTCGTAATTAACATACATACGCATACAAATTTTAGCACAATAGCTTGTATAGTTTGCGCTATATGACGTAATTAGTCTTATTAGTCTTAAAATTTAGGGCGGTGACACACCCAAAGGTACATCCCAGTCCGACTTTTATCCAGAAATAGCTTTACATAAACAAACCTCTTACACCAAATTTCAGTATGATTGCTCACATATTTCGATATTTATGCCACTTAAGGTATCTTAATTGTATAGGAGGTGCCACGTCCACTGATTCAATTTTGTCAAGCTTCATTTAATTTCAAAGCATATAGTAACCGACACCTCTACACAAAATTTTATGAAAATTACTCTCATAGCACACTATCTATAGCATTAAACATTTTTCGCTTATATGGGAGGTGCCACACCCACCTTTTAGCAAGTATATCCGCCTTATTAAATTTCATAACGATTGCGTTGTTAGTTCTCTTTTTAAAACGTTTATAAATATTGTATTTCCACGCCCTTATTTTTCAGTATATTGACGTAGCTTGTATTGTTAACTACTTTCAGTGGTATCATCCCTAAAATTTTAATGAAAATCGTATGTGCCATTTCGGAGTTACACGAAATCCAAATTTTTAATTGTTAAGAAGTGTCACGCCCACTTTTATAATTCCGCCCACTTTATGAGCAATTCAAGATTAATAAGTTCTGTACTCGTGTACCAAATTTCAATTTCATCACAATATCTTGCACGGTTTACGAGCTATGGCGTTATAAAAGTTAAAATTTAGGGCTGTGCTACGCCCCTTAAGAGCCTTTGCAAACGTAAGACCTAGCCTAATCTTAATAATGTTCTTATATTCACCAAATCACCAAGTTTCATCAAAATCGCAGCAACTTTTTTCAAAATGGACTTGGGTATATTTACATAGAGTATGGGCGGAAGGCGTGGCCGTGAACAGATTTCACCCATTTTTATATGCTTGCACCCATTTTATATGCTTGCAAGAAGATGTGAGCTGTGTGCCAAATTTAATTGAATTAGCTTGCTTAGTTTTCCCGTAAACTTGATTTCAACAGACAGACAGACGGACACAGCTATATCGACTCAGGTGGTGACGCAGATCAAGAATATATATACTTTTCCATACTTGCCACGCCTCCTTCTATGCGTTACAAACGGAATGACAAAGTGAATATACCCTCCGTGTAGGGTATAAAAACAAGTTTATTTTAATGTTTATAAATACTTATTAAACGATTTTAGCTGGCTGTTAACGACGACTTGCTGCAGCCGCAGTTAAGGCAGAGGCTGGTGTTGCTGTTACTGTGGTGTGGTTTTTGCTGTTAGGGCGGTTGTTGTTGTTTTTGTTGAATGTTCTTATTGATTGATGCTTTTATTTCTGCTGTTTTGTCGTCTTTACTTTAGTGTAGATCTACATTGTTTTTTTAATTTTTTGTTTGGTGTAAATGTGATTTTGCTTTATTGTTGAGCAACTGTTGGTCATCATGGAATTTTCGCTTCTACTTTACAAAAATTAGATTTCGGCTTGGCGGTCGATGCAACGTTTGATCATACAAGTGCGATTTCGGTTTTATCCGAGGTACTTGGCTGCGAGAGCTTAGCATAGTCGCTATGCCGAGGTTTATTTTCCTAGCATAGGAGTTGCGTGTGGAGGTTTTGGCTAACTTCAAACGCATGAGGGTGCTTTCGTTTTTTACCGAGACACTCATGCGCTAGAACGCCGCCAGTTCAAAGCCGACGTACGATTTTTATCAAAAAGAGACATAGCGAGCAACAGGAGAAAAATTTAGGTAGTGTCAGAAATGGAGAAAAGCACTTCCCCTGTTGATACAAGCAGCGACCCAAGAACGGTGTTACAAGTCAGCAAAGCCCAGAGGACCAGCGACAGAGTGTATATAATCATAAGTATCACTATTTAATTTATTTTTTCAATATAAAATATGAATCCAATCCAATTGCTTAGCAAGTAAAACATTTACGCTTAATGTATAATCGAATTTACCGTAAAATTAATAACATTTTTTTTAAAAATTAAACCACCCGCGTTTTGAATTAAAAACTTAAAAGGAAATAGACAAACTGCCAAAAGAAATATTCTGTAGCCGAACCTTGGACACCGGCGAGCCAAGACCTCGGCGGGAAGGTTCGTCACAAGACTGTCGAGACAACAAGCAAAGAAATTGAAACTCTTCAAAAATTTCCGGTAGGGCTATAATGAGTTAACAAATTTTCGAAAAAATTTCAACAATTGGAGTCAAACAATGGAAAAGTCGTAAAATTACGAAATTTTCCAGAAAAAGCGCAAAAAGCCACGAAAAATTTGTTGAAATAATTTTTGGAGCACAAAGGGTTAACTAAATTCACACAGGGTTAAGAAATTTTAAAATTTATTTCAATTCCCACAATTTGAGAAAACTTTCAACAAAAATCCGGATAAAAAATATACCGGGATTTCTTGCACCAATCTGGAAACTCAGAAAGAGAACAGGCTTGAGTGTCAACAAAAACAAAAGTACAAGTTACAGGTAAAACTCGTTTTACGTCGAGGATGCGTTCCGAGAAACGCGACGTAAAACGAAATCGACGTTAATCGAGGATATTTTTTTATTACAAATTCTTATTGCAAATAAAAAAAAAAACAGTTTGTTTATGTTTTTATTATATTAAGAAATATATTAAGCAATTTTTTTGTATACATATTAAGAAATTTTAGAAATAAACGTATATGTACTACATAAATATGAATATATTATGTAATAATTTAGTTAGGCTTCTGATGAACATGAGCTGGATGAAATTTCAATCTGAAATTGGAATGTAAAATGATTTAAGTGAAAAGATTTCGATTATAAATTATAATATGTATAGATAAAACTGTAGATAATTAATATAAAATTATTTACTTACTTCATTCTCAGTGGACATTCTAGTACTCGCTGTGTTGTTTGCTGTAATGTTGAAAAAGGAATGAAGAGTCGTCTGAGTTGCATTTTTTCTGTTTTCATCAAAGATATGTTTATATGGATAAAGACCTTCCTCTATTAGTCGATTACATTTTATATTACGCTCCATATTTGGATCATCGTCATTTAATATTGCTAGTCCGGATTGAATCAAAGTAAAAGCTTTTGACAATCTTTTATTTGTAAGTTTATTTGGAATTTCTTGGTCCAATTCATCAAGATCCTCATTAGTTAGATCTGTTATGTTTTCTTGGTTCAATTCAACAAGATCCTCATTAGTTAGATCTGCTCCATGCGATTCTAACAACTCGACAATATCATCCAATGCCACCTCATTGAAACCAGCTTCTATTGCCAGCTCTACAATCTCATGCTGCATTTCTATTACATTGTTATTTCCCTGATATTCTACACAATCTGGCCAAAGATTTTTCCAAACTCTGTTCAAATTGGATTGCGTTATTTCAGCCCATGCGTGACCAATGTTATCTACGGCCTTTTTGATATTGTAGTCTTTCCAAAACTGTCTGATTGTAGTTTTATCGTCTGCATCGCTGCTCTGTATAAGCTGTCTTATTGTTCTACGTAAATAATAAGCTTTGAAAGTTGCAATAACGCCTTGATCCATTGGTTGTAATATCGTAGTTGTATTTGGTGGCATGAATATAACACGTATATTATCCTCTGAATTGATGTTTACGGGATGGCCTGGCGCGTTGTCTATAACAAGCAGAGCTTTGTTTTCTAAATTATTTTCCAAACAATAACTCTTAACAAATGGTACAAAATAAGATGTAATCCAATCGTGAAAAATAATAGATGTCATCCAAGCTTTCTTATTTGATTTCCAAATTACCGGAAGATTGGATTTTTCATAACCTTTGAGAGCTCTTGGGTTTTCAGACTTATATAATAACAAAGGTTTTAATTTTGCGTCACCTGCTGCATTTCCACCCAAAAGTAGCGTGACACGATCTTTAGCAGCTTTGAATCCAGATGATATTTTCTCCTCCTTTGAAATAAAATTTCGAGTTGGCATTTTTTTCCAGTAAAGTCCAGTTTCGTCTACGTTGAAGACTTGCTTTGATGTATAGTTTCCATCAATGATAATTTTCTTTAGTTCTTCTGGATAGTTTCTTGCTGCTTCAACATCCGCGCTGGCAGCTTCACCTGTTACTTTAATGTTGTGCAAATTATATCGTTGCTTAAATTTTTGAAACCAACCATTGCTAGCTTTAAAATTGATACCATCACTTTCACCAGACTTTTTTAAATGATTCCACAGGGATTTGGCTTTTTCCTGAATTATTGCAACACTCATGGGAGTGTGGCTTTGGTTTTTTTCTTCTATCCATATGTTTAAATATTTTTCCATATCTTCCATGATCTTATCTCTAGACCTGACAATTCTGACAGCATTTCTTGGAGTCACAGCTTCAACCGATGCTTTAATTTTCGTAGAATTATTATGAATAGTTCTAACAGTGGTAGGAGCTAGCCCCAATGCATTACCAATATCAACAGCACGCTGTCCTTCATCAAACCGTTTTAAAATATCCAATTTTGTTTTCAAAGTAACCGATTTTCTACTCTTTTTTTTATTATTATTACTCATTTTATAGGTTTAAACTTTTAGCTTTCAAAATATAATTTCAACTTCTAAGCTCAAAACACTTTACAACTGTGTAACAAACAAACTATAGCCTTATGGCAGAAAATCAAAACATAGGCGACAAGAAAAAAACTTAGCCTACTATCATAGTAAAGTTGGAATTTTTTGAAAAAATCGTTAAAAAAAACGATTTTTGCAACGACGTTATATCGAAACGACGTAAAACGAGACGACGTAAAACGAGGTCTACCTGTACTTAGAACTTGTACTCAGCAATAAAATAAAAAAACGGCATAGCAATCGGGTTCTCAATGCAAAAAGAATAAATGTACGCAATATACAAGTATGTATGTTCTGCACAAATCAATCAAATTCTTTTTGCACACAAACAAATTAAAAAAGTGAATTTATAATGGAATATGGGAGGGTTTCGGGTTGGTTATGTATTTTTAAAAAACAACGAAAATATCTCAAATATCAAAATAACTGCACAGAAAGATTGATTATACTTTTTGCACAGACAATTTTGACTTTTTATTGCACTTAACTCACTACTTTGGGTTTTCTTTGTGTATACGTGATGTGTCTTCTTATTGTAGAATGAGTTCTGCTCTTTCAGTGTATCAACTTTTGATGTTCGTCCAAAGCTTTGATGCTTTTGCTCAAATTGCTCCGGCTCGATTGGACCACGTGTTTAATAGGAGGCTGGTGTAGTGTGACCATGATACAACCAGTGTATTGCATTTGATATACCACTTGTTGTACTATAGCGCATTGCTACCTAACTCACTTGCATTACTTTTTCTTGCAGAGTCAACGAAAATGTTCAATTCATAAGTGTGCCGAAAAGGTTCTTATTACATTGTTGGACAGTTCAGTGCGTCACTAATGCAAGAAAGAGAATGTAAATAAGAATAACAAAAATTGTCTTTTAGTGCAACATATGTATTTTTCTCTATTGAGTTTTTTTCATGTTATTGAGTGCAATTGCACAAAAGGGGCGGCGCTTAGATATGCTCATAGGAATATTATTACATTTTAATTTCATATAAATAAGAGAAGTTAAAGTTTTAAAAGGCAGAATAAAATCACCAAGCTAAATAGCAAATGTTTTATTTTCATTTCTTTGCGGCAATCTAAGTGCCATAAGCATCACCGCGTGGCGCGCAATTGTCAATACGCCAAAAACTCCTAACCCCACAAGTCCAAGATAAAGATCATTTATAATACCCCACACTGGGATCAAATAAGTTGACGATACTAAATTCAGTTTTAATGGGTTTATTATAATATATGTAGTATTATAAATAAAAAGCAATTTATATATAAATTTGTGTTTATACAACACGTGCTGTTTTTTGTTTGTTGTGTGGAGTTCAAATATTGTTGTCCAACGTTGAGTTGCTGTTCGTCACTATATTCACCAGTGTTTAGTTTAAGAACTTAGTGTAAGATTATTCACCTCTGTTTAGTTTAAGCATGATATAAAAATAAAGAGCAGTGGAGTTAAAACGAGAAAACTAAGAACAACGGACAAATTCTTTATATGGCGACCGTGACACCGAACTTGAGTGAAGTAATAATATGAACTGATTCATTTCTTATTACTGAACAATAAAGTATGTGGAAATTAATATGTAAGAACATACAGTGCTGAATTGCTAAAAATATTAAGAATTACAATTCAACTAAAACAGTTAAATAAAGAAAGAAATCAATTAAAATAATTTTTCAAGACAATAAATTAAAACTGGTTATCAGAATTACATATGTAAAGGGTGTTTTTTTAGAGGTTTAGAGCTTCGAATTGAAATAAAACACAAGAAAATCGTTTTAATGTCCATCAATTTGGCTTTATTGGAAGGATAATTTTATGCCATTAATGTTTAAATATGATTTCGGGCATGTGGCCGCCGCGGCTGGCTCGAATAAAGCCAATTCTACAGGTCCAATTTTGAACCACTTTTTCGAGCATATGGGGCCGTATGTCGGCAATAACGCCACGAATGTTGGCTTCCAAGTCCCCTAAGGTTTCTGGTTTGTTGGCGTAGACGAGCGACTTAACATATCCCCAAAGAAAATAATCCAATGGTGTCAAATCACACGATCTTGGTGGCCAATTGACAGGTCCATTCCGCGAAATTATGCGCTCATCGAATGTTTCCTTCAATAAATCGATTGTGACGTGCGCTGTGTGGCATGTAGCGCCGTCTTGTTGGAACTACAACTCATCCACATTCATGCCATCCAATTCGGGAACAAAATAGTCGGTTATCATGGCTCTATACCGGTCTCCATTAACGGTAACTGACTCTCCAGCATTATTTCGGAAGAAGTATGGCCCAATGACTCCACCAGCCCATAGAGCACACCAAACAGTCAGTTTTTGTGGATGTAATGGCGTCTCAAGGGTCTCATGTGGATTCTGTTCACTCCAAATGCGGCAATTTTGCTTGTTGACGTAGCCATTCAACCAAAAATGAGCCTCATCACTGAACAAAATTTTGCGATGAAAATCAGCATCGAGATCAATCTCATTTTCGGCCCATACACCAAAATCACGACGCATTGCATGGTCTCGCGGCTTTAATTCTTGCACAAGCTGGATCTTGTAAGGTCGCAAGCCAAGATCTTTGCGCAAAATCTTCCATAAAGTTGATGGACAAAGCTCCAATTGCTGTGCACGGTGGCGAATCGATTCATTCGGGTCCTCTTCAACATTTTGCTCTACAGCGGCAATTGTTTCTTCGGTGCGGACTGTTCGACGTCTCTGCGGATGCGTATTATCACATAGAGTAAACGTAGTGCGAAAACGATCCATGGTTAACCGAATTAATTGCTCTGATGGACGATTATGTCGACCATAAAATGGACGGAGCTTGCGGTAAACTTCGCGAACTGAACCATTATTTTCGAAATAAATTTGCACGATTTGCAAGCGTTGTTCTTTTGTCAACCTGTTCATGATGAAATGGCAAACCAAACTGAACATAAATGACATTAGAGTTGCCAGATTTGACCATAAAATGCCAGTTTTATCTCTATTCGAAAAACAAACCTCTAAAAAAAACACCCTTTACATTAGGGCGGAGCAAAAAAAACATTTTTGAAGCCGATCGCCTTCTAATAGCAATAGAACGTTAGTATTACATAAAAAAAGAGAAAAGCCGCAAGGTAGGCGCGTACAAATGATATCTTCAGTTACCGCATGAAGCTCAAAGTTTGAATTTCGCGTAAACAATATAGTTATGCGTCAGAATAAAATCGTTTGAAAATTTCTCGCTCTCTGCTTAAATTTAAATTATGCTGATTTTATAGAAATTAATTTTACTGACTCGAACAAACTATGTACTTTTTTTGTTGCTAAACAGGCTGATATCTCATTAGTTAAACGCTCTAGCATTAATAACTACACAAAAATTAATAGTAATGAAGTAATAAACATAACTGGCGTAACATCAAATACTATTACAACTTTAGGTACAATAAATACTAACCTGGCTATACCTGATTACTTTATCCCACATACCTTACATCTTGTAGAAGAGGATTTTAATATACCATCAGATGGTATACTCGGAAAAAATTTTTTAAAATTAAATAAATGCAATATCAGCTATGAAACTGACTCGATTTCATTATGTGTAGGAAATGAAAGAATCAATACGTTTGTCATTCCACCAAGGTGTGAAGTTTTCCGAATCTTTAATTTGAGTGTATGCTCACAACCAGTTTTCATTGATTCTCAGGAAATCTGTAGTGGCAGATTACGGCGAAATGTATCGTCGATACAATTACTCCAATTTTAAAAAGTTATAAACACAACGAACCAACTAAAATATGTAAAAAATTGTAATCTTCGAACAGAAAAAATCTCGAATTACAATGTCTATATGATAAATAAAATCTTTAGTGACGTGAATCGTATCACTGAATTAACGTCGATTCTCAAAAAACAAATTCCTAGTTATGCTGAGGGCAAACTATTGAATTTATGCCTACAATACGCTGACATATTTGCGTTAAAGAGTGACCGCATGACATTAAACAATTTTTATGAGCAGAAGCTAAGATTAGTAGACAAAGTCCCAGTTTACATTAAAAATTATCGACTGCCATATTCACAAAGAGAAGAAATAAATGGACAAGTAAACAACTTATTGCAAAACAGTTTAATAGAACCTAGTTGTTCCAATTATAACAGTCCATTAATTTTAGTCCCAAAGAAAGATCCAAATAACCAAATATCGTTTCGTATGTGTGTAGATTTTCGAGCGGTTAGTAAAAAATTAGTTGCCGATAGATTTCCACTTCCTCGTGTTGATGACATCTTGGACAATCTTGGAAGAGCCAAATATTTTTTCATATTGGATTTGTATTCTGGATTTCACCAGATCCCTCTTCAAGACGATTCACGAGATATAATTTCATTTAGCACAGACAGAGGAGCATTTCGTTGGAAAGTTCTCGCTTTCGGATTGAATGTTGCTGCGAATTCTTTCACACGAATGATGTCGATTGCATTTTCAGGTATTTCTCTAAACCAGGCATTCCTTTACGTTGATGACGTTATCCTTATCGGCTGTAGTGAAGCGCATCACTTTAAAAACTTATCAAAAGTTTTTGATACTTGCAGGACATTTAATCTTAAGCTAAACCCATATAAGTGCAACTTTCTTCGATCAGAAGTAATATTTCTAGGTCACAAGTGTACTGCTGATGGCCTCTTACCGGAGAATTCCAAGATACGTGCAATTCAAAGCTATACAAAACCGAATGACAAAGATGCTGTTAAGCGATTTGTTGCTTTTGGAAACTATTATCGCAGGTTTATACCAAATTTTGCATTGTTGACCGCCACTTTAAATAATTTAAGCCGGAAAATGTGGAATTCATATGGGACAATGAATGTGAAACAGCATTTGAGAATTTAAAACTAGCTTTAACATCTCCGAAATTGTTGCAATATCCCGATTTCAGCAAAAAGTTTGTGATAACTGTTGACGCATCTAAGATTGGATGTGGGGCAATATTGAGCCAAGACCATAATGGTATTTGCCAGTCTGTTTTGCTTCAAAATCTTTTAATAAATCCGAGCAAAAAAACCAATAATAGAACTGGAGCTATTAGCTATTTATTTCGCCATAAAACAATTTCGACCATATATTTATGGCACAGACTTTACTGTAAGGTCAGACCACAGACCTTTGGTTTATCTTTTTAATATGAAAGATCCTGCTTCAAAACTCTCCAGAATAATACTCAAACTATCGGAATATAATTTCACTATTGAATACATTAAAGGCAAGACAAACGTTGGCGCTGATGCACTTTCACGTATTACCATCGATGATTTGAAAAATACTTGTAATAATGTATTAGCTATGACATCTCGCGGAAGAACTAAGAAAGTAACTGAACGAAATTCACAAAGCTTCTCAACAAGAAAGGATTGCACAATTGCGAAAATATTCGTTTATGCTAAATTTTCATACGAATTCACTAATAAAATACCAAAAATTAGGTCCCAAATGATATACAGTACAACCTTGCTCAACGCAACTTATAGAAATTCGGGCAGTTGCGATGACTGAGGTTGTTGCAAAAACCGAGTCAAGAGATGTTTTCGCCCATAAGTGCTGATTTTGAATAATAATGCATATTATTCATTAAAATAAACTTGCAATTGGAATGAGAAAATACTGTATTCTTTACTTAAAACCAAAAATTTCTAAAATAAATATTTCTGACGTAGTAATGTACGTATGTATGTAGAATATAATTTTGGTAAAATTATTTTTCAAAAAAATATGAAATTTTTGACACCATTTTGTTGTATGCCATTAGGCATGTGCTGCACTGCATTTTCGCCAAGATCTTAAAGAATCAAATATTTTTTACGCCATTTTCTTCAGCCCATTGAATACAAGTGCTGAATGAACTAAGAGCAGTGCTAGTCTTAATCTTCGATACAGGTGGAGTGAAATATTGGCTTCGTCTGCGCTTTCAATTTCTTCTACTTGATCTTCGTTTTTTGACAACTGGCATTTTGCAGCACACAGAAGCAACCGGTCGTAAAATAAATTTAATTAAACTAAATAAGCACGAAATAAATGTACACGTAGTTCTTAAATATTGTACATACATACATATATATGTTCTGAGAAATAGCAGTAACATTTAAAGAAGCATTTCAAAATCAAAAAATAAGTCAAAGGAAACTAGATCAAAAGTTAAAAAATTCAAGTTGCGATAATTGAGTACTGCTTTTTTTAAAGTTGCGCAAACAGAGTCTACAATGTAAATAACTTAGGTGTTGCAATAATCAAGGAGTTGCGTTCATCGAGGGTTGCGTTGAGCGAGGTTATACTGTATAATGAAAATAATGAAATTTCAAATTTTTGTATTTATGCACACATTAGGCGTAAGAAAATTCTATTAATGAATGTTGAGATTGTTAACGAAACACTGAGCTTAGACGATTTGCTTTTGAGGCTACAATGCAGCCAGCAATAACAAAATTCAAAAAGGAGAATGGCCCAAAGATGATATATTTTTTAGATACTTTTCAGTAACGGTTCTTAAAAAACATGGTAACGATATATTAAAATCATTAGAAATTTTATAACAAACCCAGTCGAGATAGTAATTGACAATGACAAAAAACAACAAGTAATGACAATTTATCACAATGATCCAATATCTGGTAGACATTGTGGAATCAAAAAGTTGTACGCAAAAATTAGAACCAAATACTATTAGAAAAATATGACACGAGATGTCTCCAAATTCGTTAAGCTGTGGGAAAAATGTAGGGTTAACAAAGTAAGACCAGGAGTTAGGGAAAATTTAGTTTTCACTTCTACTCCAAATCAACCGTTTGATGTGGTTGTATTTGATATCATAGGTCCATTACCTGAATCACATTCTAGTAACAAGTTCGCTCTTACTTTGATATGTGATTTGACTAAGTATTTAGTGACAATTTCAATACCTGACAAAAGTGCCAAAATAGTTGCTAAAGCAATTTTTGAAAGTTTTGTGCTCATTTATGGCACAATGAACTCAATAAAATCTGATTTCGGCACTGAATTTGAAATGAAACTTTTCCTGAATTAAACAAACTTTTAAATGTAAGACATGATTTCTCAACAGTTCATCATCATGAAACCGTAGCAACCATAGAACGTAATCATAGGGTTTTCAACGAATATCTTCGTGCATATTTGAACGAAAATATTTTTGATTGGGATACGTACCTTAAATATTTTACCTTTTACCATAATACAAATACAGTGTTAAATAATAGATTTACTCCATAATATTTGTTTTTGGCAAAAGAGCAACGTTACCACAAGAAGTAAGAAAATAATCAATTGACCCAATTTATAACGTTGAAAATTATTAAAAAAGAGGTAAAATATCGTTTACAAAAAACACATATATTAGTTAAGGATTTGATTAACAAACACAAATTAAAAAATGAACAATTATATGACAGATATGCAAAACCTTTAATACTGAACGAAAATGATGGCGTATTTGTTCAAAAAGAACCATACGACAAACACTACAGTATATATGAAGGTCCGAATTTAGTGAAAAGCGTTGATAGAGTTAACGTCACTATCTATGATAAAGAAGGAAAAAGTAATACATAAAAATAGGTTGAGAAAAGCAAATCGATTAATTATTTTTTTTTTTTATTTTTTTTAATATTACTATACGTTATTTTTACAATGTTGCACAACACACATAATTTAAGCACGTCTCAAAAGAGGTTATATTTTGGAAAATCCATATTTGGATGCCACTAATAGTTAAGAACTCTTATACTTTAATGCCTCATATTTATAAACTTTTAATTTATGCAGAAGTTTCAATAATTTTAAAAGTCATGTGTCTTTATATTTTATTTATATATCTATAGTTATAATATATATTTATAGTATGATATATTAATATATAAAAAAAAAACAAAATTTTAAATTGCAACTAGCACATCAAAAGAAATATTATTCGAATATATAATTTTTTTTTTATTTTAAATCTTTTTAATTGAATTACTACGAAGGAACGAATTTTATAAAGTGGAAGAAAATACAAACATGTTCATATATGTAGACAAGATTATGAACCCTAATTTTTAAGAATTCGTTCATTCAAATCAATTAATATATTAGTCGTAAAAGGAAAACGATTACAGGAGGTGAGATTAATCAACTTACCTACCTGTATCTTTTTCTTTGGAAGGGAGGTGTAGCGGCACCTTATTGCTTTTGAATTTATTTAGATGGACAACACTAAGTATATTCACCACTGTTTAGTTTAAGAACTTAGTGTAAGATTTTTCACCTCTGTTTAGTTTAAGCATGATATAAAAATAAAGAACAGTTGAGTTAAAACGAGAAAACTAAGAACAACGGACAAATTCTTTATAGCTTATTTACTGTTTATTGTTTGTGCACTGTTGAATATTGTTTTACGTTTGTAAACTGGGAATTTGTGCTTTTATGTTGATTTAAGTTTAGAGATTATTCTTTAATCGTTGCTTGCGGGAGGGTTAGCTGACTTCTGGATCTTAGATGAGGAATGATTTTTTGGGCGTTTTATTCGTTGTTGCAACCACAACGAGTAATCGGCAGAGCTTTGCAGTGGATAGCAAAGACGAGCAGATATGTAGGCTACACACTAGTTTACGTTGTGCGTAAACATTCTGCCCGCCTTGCAGTATCAAGGATCTGCAAAGAAACTAAACAAATTAAAAAATGTGTGGGTAAATAAAATTTATGATATTCAGTGGGTTAAAATTCATAAAACAGAGGGTGATCATACATGCATTGTTGTTGAGGCCATGGCAAGCAGAAAAGAGAGTTCAAATAAGACTTAAAGTTCTGACATGGTCAGACTAGTTTTAAATTAGTACGGCTACTTTTGTAATGGTTCTTGCAGTAATACCCTTTGTTGTCTGAATATCGACAACTATATTCATGGAGTCAGAGCTGGTATACACTTTCACGACTAGTCCTAAATTCTATTCGTAGGGCGGAAGATTTTCATGTTGTACAGCTACTAAATCATACACTTCAATAAAAAACATTAGATGGCCTTATTCAGTATCAGAATTCAGTATCTTGTGCCAAAAGAGGACCAAGAATATTGCGTTGAACAGCAAGACACATTATTTGTGGATAAAGATCAGTGCTAATGATCAAATCAATAGAACGAGTTTTGAAAATATGTGAATGTGCCAGTTGCAATTCACCAATATTTTCGAAAAGCTTCGGGTCACTTGTCAAATTCCTCTAGATTTGCGCTTGAGTTTTCACTTTAAATGATGGGTTTATGGGATAGCATAACATGAGTTAAGAAGCCATCGATGGTGTTGCAGATACCGTTTGGTTGAGGCCTGTGACTTGAGCTGAGACTGGTTATGTTTGCAGTCAAATTTTCTTACTCAACTTATCTGAAATAAATCTTGCCTCGGATCCAGAGTCTATCAGTGCTCGCACCATGTTCTGAGCTCTATTGTTCTTCGCATTTATAATGGCTGTACCTAGCAGAATCTTGTTCATTGTTGTACCACATTTCGCTGACGGGTCGGGTGAGAAGTGGACTATATTGCTGTTGTGAATGACTGCCGAGCCCTATTGGGTTCTGATTCTGCTTTGGCTTGTGAGCTCGTGCAAGGGATCAAATCTGGGTCTGTCGTTCCACGGAGTAAAGAGTGATGTCTTTTCTTGCAAACTCGACTCACATATGCAATTTTGCATTCTTTCACTCCATGCGACACAGCTAAACAATAAAATCAATATCCATTTTGTTTTATCGATTCGATCCTCTCCTTTATATTCATTGTTATCAACCTTGGGAACTCATGAAGAGTATGTTCAACTTTGCATAGCTTGCAAATTGAACCATCAACTTTATATTTTTTAACTAATGGCTTAGGGCAATTTTTTGCGGCTGTTTATAAACCATCGCTTGGGACTTCTTTAACACATTTATATGAAAAGAATTGACACGCATTTCTTTGAATGGATTGCCGTAAGCAAATCCCTAAAAGAGGGCATACTGACGTAGTCTCCATCAAAGACGTCAATATCACAGAGTGGAAGATGAACTGCTGCGGACATATCAACACTGTCAACTTTTGGGGTTCTTCCCTTTGGGTCTAAGATCCTCAAAATGCTCATACATTGATGTAATACATCTAAGGTAACTAGAGTATGTCTTCCTGTACTTAGCTTTCAGTTTATCCATACTTATAATTCCTCCCTTTAGATTTTCACAGACTTCTTCGTAAGCCGTTTTAAATTTTATCCAAAGGAATTCCAAATCAGTTTATTGAATCCTGAGCAAATGGGAATTGAGTCCTGAAAATGGGTCTCGGAGTGGCTCTCCTCAAATTCAATCACATTGTTCGCAAAGTGAACAATAGATGTATGTGACATTGTCTACAGGGTGTTTTTATTTCAAAATAAAGCAAATGACTGTTATGAAAATTAACTTTAAATTAATGCAATGTAAAATTAAATTTGACTTGTTTTCGATAAAACGAAACAAACTGAACGAAACTTTCAAAATATTTCGAAAAATAAAGCCACAAAAAATTTGTTTAAATAATTTTTGGAACACAAAAGGTCAACTTAATTCGAAATATTGACGAAGCTTGTATTAATGACTACTTTCAGTCGTATCATCCCTAAAATTTTTCAGAAAATCGTATGTGCCAATTTGGATTTGTAAGAAATCCAAAGTTTCACTTTTTAAAAAGCGCCACGCCTTCTTTTACAATTCCGCCCACTTTTTGCACAGTTATAGATTTACAAAATCTGTATTCGTGTACCAAATTTGAACACAATATCTGGCACGGTTTACGAGCTAAAGCGTTATAACAGTTAATATTTAGGGCTGTGCCACGCCCCTTTAAGAGCCTTTGCAAACTTAAGACTTAGCCTAATCTTAATTTCGTTCTAATCTTCACCAAATCAGCAGCTACCTTTTTAAAATGGACTTGGGTATATTTACATAGAGTGTGGGCGGAAGGCGTCACCGCGAACCGATTTCGACCATTTTTAACAGCTAGCAGCTTGCAAGAAGGTTTGACATGTGTGCCAAATTTCATTGATTTAGCTTGCTTAGTTTTCTCGTAAACGTGATTTAAACAGACAGACAGACACACAAACAGACAGACAAACGGACATAGCTATATCGACTCAGGTGCTGACGCTGATCAAGAATATATACACTTTTCCATACCTGCCACGCCCCTTTCTATGCGTTATAAAGGGAATGACAAAGTGAATATAGTCACTACAAGCCATTTTTAGAGTATCCACGCGTTCTATTTTCTGGTTACAGACAGTTCAAAGTTGAAGTTAAAAGCATCAATATTTAATTGACTTTTACTAAACATTCAAAACTCTGCCTTGAATTTAAAAGCTATTACTATACCTATATGGTCGTACGGAATCCAACTGTAGGGCAACGCAAGCTTATCAAATATAGAATTATTGCAGAAGTCTCAATCAAAAATACTTCTAACGATTTCCGGCGCACCATGGTATGTCAAGAACATAAACATTCACGACGACCTTGGTATACCTTTTATTAAGCAGATGCAGAGAGACAAAAAGCGAACATATCAACAAAAACTGCAGAAAAATCCTAACATACTGGCTAGGAACCTACTCCTACTCGACTACGTCTCCACTGAAGAGACTGGACTTTAAACCCCTGTAGCCAAAATTTGAATAAATAACTTTTGTAAGCAATGGTTCAGAAAAGTACAACGCTTTATTAGTTTTTTAAGATACGCATAGTTATTGGTAGTCTCCAAGCGAGTTGTAACAATAAATAAATAATAAGTTAAAAAAAAAACACTTTAAAGACCGATTATGGAGGCTCATCTAAGCTTGTCTAATGGTAACTGGGCAAAAATTGATAAAGAAAAATGCTACTCATCTGGAAAATGTATTCACTCTTAATTCATCATCCATTCAAACAAAACTACCCGAAATATTCTCTATTCAGACACAATGTTCAATGAAACTTAATATTCAAAGTTTGACGAAAATATTAAAAGAAAATTTCAAGCCCGAATATTTTTTAAGAGCTTCCTCTTGTGCTCAAAAACTTTCCCAACTCTTGGAAAATTGTACAAATAATAATTACCCCTAAACCAGATAAGGACCCAACGCAGGTGGCGTCACATAGACCGATCAGCCTTTTGGCACTAGTCTCTAAACTGTTTCTTGCTAAAATTTTTCTTTTTATCCAAAGGGAACATATAATTCCTAATCATCAATCTGGGTTTATATGTGCGCACAGCACCATCCAACAAGTTCACCGAATAATATCAGTTATTAGATATGCCTTAGAAGAACAGAAAAGTATTGTACTTATTCGCATACTATTGGAAGATTTTTAAAATTAAAAAACTATTGCTCCAAATACACGCCAAGTTTAAGAAAGCTGTATATGTAAAAAAAATCCAAGTAAGATATAAAAGGTTCATATCCAGAAGATATCCAATAATCAAAGAAGTGTACAGACCATTTTTGAATCTAATATATACTTTTAACGTGCCAATATCCATACATCAACATTTGCCGATGATACTCCAGTCTTATGCATACATAATAATCCAAGCATTGCAACTTAAGCTCTTCAAAAGCTCATAAAAAATTTAAGAATGGCTTTTGAATTGGAGAATAAAAGTCAATGAATCGAAGAGTACTGAAGTTACGTTTGCATTAAAACAAGACAACTGCGCTCTTATAACGATAAATAATCAAATAGTTGCTCAGAAACATGATGCCCAGTATTTAGGTATAAACCTTGATAGGAGGCTAACTTAGGCCCGACACATGCTTTTATATAAAATAATATTGAACCCAAGTTGGTCATATGAAACTCAGCTCTGGTGCAAAGCGTCATCCTCAAATATTGAAAAAAATCAATACTACAATCAAAAATCCTCCGAAGTATTACTGGAGCTTCTTAGTACATAAAAAACTCAAATATCCACAGGGACTTACAAATTTCACTTATAATTGAAGAAATAAGACACTACTGTAGTAGATGCAATTCCGCACTAAGATCGCATATAAATGACCTTGCAAGGAAGCTAAACGACAGTACCAAAACGCTTGAAAAAGAACACACAAGCTGTATCTATAAATAATTTCCGATACTGAAATTTGTTTTTATAATATATATATAATATAGATTGCTAAAGCTTACAAATAAATTCATTACTTAAATTAAAAATCCTTCAAAAAAAATACAAAAATATTGCTTTGTAATATATTATAGTGTTCTAGCAATGGTAAAGAATATTTATAGCTGTTAGCATTAAGATTTGAATTACTTTTGTTATTTTCTTAATAAGAAAGGTCCAATAAAGCAAAAATAAACGAATTGTTACAAAAACAAAACATCTTTTTCATTGACAAAATTATATAACGTATCAATGCACCAAATGAAAATAAATTTCCCAGCTTTGGCACAAATGTATCAGTTTTGGTATAAATCCACCAGTTTTTATATAAATGTACCATTTTTGGTACAAATGTACCAATTATGGCAACCATCCTGACGTGCATGTAAATTTAAGAGAAATTGTATGCTCTCTCAATGGCAATTGGATACGAAATAGCATTGCATGAAATATGTAATAAGCAATAGTTCTCGCTATCAATTTCTTCTCGAAGGGTAGGAACACAATAAAAGTATGTTACTTTTGCATATAAAATACATTGGGCGCTTACCTGCACTTTAGTGAGTTGTATAAAGCAAACTGAAACCAGTGCTTTATACGTTTTTACCCTTACCATACACTTACGTTCGCCGACGAAAAAAAGAAGAAGTTATTGCGACAAAATCTTCTTTCGAAGTGATGTTTGCATTGCGCACATACAATACGTATTCGACGATGAGGCTTTTCGTTCGTCATGTAAAAATTGATAAGTTTTTGACGTAGCCAGTCTTGAGACTGTTAATAACGTTTGATTTCAACTGAAATTAAATAAGTACATGTTTTTTAAGGAGTAATTTTATTTACTATTAAAGATCCTCTTTTGAGTTTTACATTTTGCAAGCTAATGTCCACAGTGTTTGAGAAGAAAGTTCAAATGGCATAAACAAACACAAAACAGACTACGCAATGGAGACCTTTTATAGTAAGTTTAGAGTATCAGAAACCATTTTTAGTTTGATGTTTATGCGAATTACCATCACATTTGCTATATCAAATGATTAGGCTGGGTCAAAATGTATGGAAATGTATGGCCGGGTCAAAATGTATGGAAAAAAAGATTTTTTGACTCCATTATGACTATTACTTACGTATATTAGGCCGGGTCTAAATGTATGGAAAAAAAAAAGTTAGTCCGAAAGAGCTGGAAAGTAAGAGGGACTCTTAAAAACGGTTTGGTTTTCTTGTAGGTCGTTTTTTGCAAAAAAAACATGGTTTTTGCTTGTAACTACCTTCAGGAGAACGAAAACCATTCCATAAATTGTTCTCTGATCGAAAAAAAATTACGCAGAAATCGTTTTTAAGGCTGCCTCTAACTTTTCAGACTCGGGTTAAAAAGGTAGTATATGTACATATATCCAAAGTTTCGATTTTGATACATTCTCATTTATTTTTTTAAGAGAAATTCATGTGGTGGCATTGAGAATTTCAAATTATAGTATACTCGTATTAAGGTGAATGTAGTGAAAACAGCAAATGATTTGAGCTTATACACAAGAAACATCAAAGCTCTACTTGTGTAGGGACCATAGATTCTTTCCTCATATATAGGCACACAAAATATTGGTAAATTTTTTTCGATACTTCTTTATGTGTACGTTCCCGAAGAGTTTTTGAACATGTCTAACTATTCACCAATTTTTGTTCCAATCCAGTGAAAATGATATTTTCTCAACCATCAAGATCTGTAAGAATATCATAAGACTTCGGGCGGTGCTACACCATAAAAAAATATTTTAAAACGGTTTCCGAATTAATAGAGACATCTCGACTGCCTAATCAGTTTTCGTGCACATTTTTGCATCACACAGACTTTCTTCAGACAATGCGTATCATAAGAGTACTTATTTGCTACAATACTTTGTCATTTACTTAAAAAGGTAGAGTAACTTTTATTGATTTTAAATATTTATTATTGTCAATGCTTAAAAAGAGTGTTACTCCTTGCAAATGTCCGAGTGCTCATCCCATGCAGAAACCTAAACAAAAATATTGAATAATTAAGAAATAAATAAACTTTTGTATGAACTTTACCTGACATCTTCTGCTGCAATACCATTGATTTCCACACCCCGCACAGACAAACCTCGCTTCATTAGTTTTACATGCCTGGCAAAAGGGTACTTCATTTTCGTTGAACTCTCTTTTCCTGCCTATTAAGCACATATGATTTTCTGGTTTTTTCAACAATTCATCCCTTTGAAGTATGGAAATACTGTTGTATTGCTAAAAGTTAAGCAATAATTTTAAATTAAAAATTAGTAATGAAAAATTACAGTTTTTTTTTTATTTAGAAACAAGTTCATATTTAAAAAAAATAAACGATAGCGATAATCGCCAGATTATTTTTTTTTAAAGAAAGCAGTGTTTTAGGGTTAAAAAAGAAAATTGTACCGGATATAGCTTTTCTAGAAACCAGTATAAATTGGGAACGCCAGAAGCGATGAATGTGTCCCAATTTTCGAAATTCCACTGAAATTTTTTTTTCTTTTCATTCCGCAGAGCTCCTGTTATACGAGACCCTTAAAATGTGCCCCATAAAGCGAATTTTGGCATGAAGCGGTGAAAGTTCAAATGTATATCCCACTTTTTCGCACTCATCAGCTGAAGGTTTGCTTCATTTGCTTCCATGCGCGACGTAAATAATGCAGGAACAAGTGGATGTCGTGTCACTTAATACCTGCGAGACCTTGTTGTTGACCGTTGCAGTCAACAATTTATGGTGAACAATGGTATTTTTGCCGTCCAAAACTTTGATGGAATCTTCCAAAGTGTCCATCTGCACATAAATAGCCTGCACTTCTCTCTTCATGGTTATCGCAGTTTCCTTCTAAAAGGCAAATTTCAGTAGTCTGCAGTTCATCGTAGATGAAGGACTCGAATTTTTCCATATATGGAACGTACTTTTTCCTTTTGAAAGTCATATTTCACTGGTCTGCAGTACTTCGTGAATGAAGGACTTGGATTTTTCCATATATGGGACGTTCTTTTACAAACCGTACGGATTTTGACAAAAATTGACCGACACATTTTTGATTTGGATTGTTCTGTATCAAAAAAGAAGAGATACGTGTTCGAAAATTTTTTTGAAAAAATTTTTTTTTTTTCTAAAATAGAGTGAATTTAAATTTTGAGAATTTCGTGAATTATGGCTTGGAGACTCATTTTCAAAAATTCATAACTCCGGTTTTGTTAAAGCTAGAAAATTGATTTTAGTTTCATTTATAAAGCTAAGAGAATAAACTTTAGTAAAAAAATAATTTCATAAACAGTTATAAACAAAATTGTTTAGTTATAGTGCGGCACTTCTTATCGGCGCGTAAATTCTATTCAACGCCTCATTTTCTTGCTGGGTCATTCCATCTATAATGGGCCTATCATTACCCTCATGTTTTTTAAATAGGCTGAAACTTTTTTCAGTGATTGGTCTATAATGTAGAAGATATAAAACAAATCGATAAAATTTTTTTGACCAGTATTATTGCTTAACAAAAAAAAAAGTTTCAAATTGTGTTAAAAAAACTCGTAAGTAAAACTAAAAAATTCATTGATGAATATAAACAAACCAACATAATCCAAATTAGTTTTTATATTATTTTTAGGTAGTTGTGTACTAGTAGATGACAAAAAAACTACAAATCTGAATAAATTAAGACCTGAACGGTTTCTATGTGGTAAAAGATAAAAAAATTGACTTTTTCAAAAAACATCAATTTCCCAAATACTCCATCACCGATTTCAGCTTTTATAGGCTCAAAATTTTTAGAATATACAGGAGTATCATCCCTGAAAATTTTATCCATGTTTTTTCACCCTGTTTGATCTTACAAGCGTTTAAAGTTAAGATTTATGATTTGCAATGTAAATTGAAACATTGAGAATGAAAGCGAGAGAATAAAATTTGAATTGATTTCAGCTTTTTTAGGCTCAAAATTTTCAGAACATTTAGGAGTACCATTTCGTTAATTTTTGTTCACGTTATTTCATTTTACAGGCATCTTAAGTTAAGATTTAGGATTTGCAATGTAAATTGAAACATTGAGAAGTAGAGCGAGAAAATTTGAATATTCCGTTACTTTTCTTCCATAAATATTCCACTGTATACACAAACTTCAAATGCTTGTAAAATTAAATAGGGTGAAAAAAAAATGGATGAAATTTTCAGAAATGGCACTCCTGTATGCTCTGCAAATTTTGAACCTAAAAAATCTGAAATCAGTTCAAATTTTATTCTCTCGGTCTCATTCTCAATGTTTCAATTTACATTGCAAATCATAAATCTTAGCTTTAAATGCTTGTAAAATCAAATAGGGTGAAAAAACATGGATAAAATTTTCAGGGATGATACTCCTGTATATACTAAAAATTTTGAGCCTATAAAACTGAAATCGGGGATGGAGTATTTGGGAAATTGATGTTGTTTGAAAAAGTCAATTTGTTTATCTTTTACCACATAGAAACCGTTCAGGCCTTCATTTATTCAGATTTGTAGTTTTTTTGCCATCTACTAGTACACATCTACTTAAAAATAATATAGAAGCTAATTTGGATGTGTTGGTTTGTTTATATTCATCAATGAATTTTTTTGTTTTACTTGCGAGTTTCAATGCTTGTAAAATGAAATAGGGTGAAAAAACATGGATAAAATTTTCAGAGATGGTACTCCTATATGTTCTGAAAATTTTGAGCCTAAAAAAACTGAAATCGATGATGGAGTATTTGGGAAAGTGATGTTTTCTTGGAAGGTCAATTTTTTTATCTTTTACCACATAGAAACCGTTCAGGCCTTCATTTATTCAGATTTGCAGTTTTTTTGTCATCTAATAGTACACAACTACCTAAAAATAATATAAAAGCTAATTTGGATTGTGTTTGTTTGTTTATATTCATCAATGAATTTTTTTGTTTTACTTACGAGTTTTTTTTAACACAATTTGAAACTTTTTTTTAAGCAATAATACTGGTCAAAAAAATTTTATCGATTTTTTTTATATCTTCTAGATGATAGACCAATCACTGAAAAAAGTTTCAGCCTATTTAAAAAACACGAGGGTAATGATAGGCCCATTATAGATGGAATGACCCTGCTTCATATCGTTTTTCTCTGTCATACGAATTATTATTATTCTTAATTACATAATATTTATCAGCCGATACAACTTTTTACATAATTAAACGGAAACATAAATAAAACCATTATTGCAGAAAATAAAAATCTTATTTATTAGGATTTCAATACAGTTATATTGTACAATATGTACATACATTTAGTCTTATACTATACGTGTCTAGTATTTTTTATTTAAACATTTTTATTATAGTTTATTTTTTCATACAACGAGAATCGCTTTGCTTCCAATTCTTTAGGAGAGATTGGAACCACACAATTATACTTTAACGTGCCTTTTATCGTCATAACTTTTCGGAAACGCGTTGACAATCGTTGTTTTTCTTCTATATACTCGTATTTCTCGTATTTCTATAAATTCATATTTTACGGATTTATTCAAACAAAATCATTGAAACAGCGTTTATATTGAAACATTCCTATTTATTTAGTGAAACGCAATTTTTATAGTTAAAAAATAAATAGCTTAATAGTTGAGTATCTTTCTCTTACTTAAAACCGCGTGTCGTGAGACAAAAACAATTAAATGAGAAAGATCCACTTGATCGCTTTACTAGCACCGGGTATCAATCTCTCAGTGTTGTCAAACCAAAAAAGTTAAAAATTATCTCTGCCTGTCCCAAATTTTTGGTAATGATGGTGACAAAACAGAGTACTGCAACTCTTGCAAACGTTTCTCCTTTTCTTATTGAAAAAGTAATTGATAATGTATGTGGATGCGAAGTTAATTATTGCAAAAACCTTCGAAATGGTAATATTCTTGTTCACACAAAAAACTTGACACAAGCCCAACAATTAATAACACTAACTGCCGTCTCTCAAACCATACAAGTTGAGACAACTGAGCACTTATCGCTTAACCCCTCAAAAAGTGTAATTTATACCAACGATTTGAGAGGAATATCTGAAAAGATTATCTTAGAAGAACTCAAAACTCAAGAGGTATGTGAAGTGGAAAAAATCTTAAAAAAGAAAATGAATCACTCAAAGAGACTGCACTGATCATCATTAAATTTGCTTCTATCAAACTGCCTGACTCTTTAAACATTGGCTATGAGAAAGTTTCTTTACGACCTTACATTCCTTTACCAACAAGATGCAAAAACTGTTTCCGACTTAATCATATAGAAAAATTTTGTAAAAATATAAGATTGTGTCCAAACTGTGGTGTAGAAGAACGCATCGTTGGCTCTCTCAACGAAGAACGCAAAAACAACAAGGTATGTATCAACTGTAGCGACCAAAAACTTAGCGAAAACAAACACCATGCTTTAAACAAGAATTGCTCTGTATTTATAAAACACAAAGAGCTTCAAGCTATAAAATGTCTTCACAAAGTTGAGAACAAAACCGCACTCTCAGTCTACAACGATCGTCATCAACATAACAATGCCACCTACGCATCAGCCGTCCGCTCATCTGTCTCACAACTTACAACCAACAAATCAAATACAACTTGCACTAATATGTCTCCAATCCCATCCAACATTACACACTTAACTCACGGACATGCAACCAATAGTAATAAAAATCATTACGAAGGACATATTATTCCGGCTTCTGATCATAATGACAGCAAAAAACTAAGCACCATTTCTCAAAACTCGGCAACTAGCATTAACTTATCAGCTAAGATTCTTCCAGGCAACAAATCCAAAATATTTCCGAAAAATACTCCCAAACGTTTACTGAATCAACTCAAGTACAAGACACCAAGCAAATCCAGTACCAACAAAACAGTAACAGTCTATACTTCTAATGATTCGGATATTGATGACAACATGTTTGAAGACTAATATGCAAAATCTAACATTTATTTACATTAGTTTCAGCTCACTCCAGCAACATTTATTATTTCAAAAATGCACCAATGAAAAATATTGGAAAATTTTTTATATCCACTTACAAAATCTTACTGAAAATCGGTCTAATTTCTTTCTCTTGTATGTTATTCATATTAGACGAAAAGCATCCTCCTCTTGAATATATGCCATTGTCCTAAAAGTTCTGGAATGGAACTTAAACGGATGCCATAACAATCTCCACAAATTGAATCTTATTATAAAAAATAGATCCCTGGACGTCATAGCTTTACAAGAAACTCATTTCAAAACTTCTTCAATCAATTTAAATAATTACGACTGTTACTTGAAAATTGTTCCCCTATATATGCAAAAGGCAGCAATGCAATATTTGTTAAAACATCAATAGAACACCTTGTAATTACCTTACCTGGTCAACTTTGCGCTACAGCTGTTAAAATTAGTAGTGAAAAAACAGTAACAATCGTATCCATCAAAGGCAAAGTTATAGAAAATTTCTTTCTCTAAACTAATTTATCAATCCTAAACCACTCCACGGTGAGCTTGAAATACGTTATTATCGAATCACAGATTAATCCAAATTTTTTCATTGGAATTTATTGTACATTGCAAAGGGAAACATTTCCCGTAAAAATTAAAATCGGGGACTTGCCCCTTTTGGAGAAAACCGATTTTTACTTTTTTTCATATTTTTCAGCTTTCTATGATTTTAGCCCTTTAACTGACGTTCACTGCAAGTTTTTCCGACCTTGATTACCATTTTTAGTTTATTCTGCAATGTATAAATATTGTGGTACCGTCCAAGTACTTCAGTTTGGGCACTCCTAAAGGTCTATAACCGATATGAATACTCTATAGAATAGTGTTTAATTTTTTTACTTGTTTAAATATCGGTGGATTTTCGAATAGTAATCAAGTGTTTGTATAAACAAAGAAGACTTTGACTAGTTTTGTTAAATTGATGTGACCGATAGGATTGGCTATTATCAGTGTTTCGCTGTAGAGTACAAGCATTTTATTTTTAATTATAATTAAATTTAGATATAGAATGCTTAAAATTTGTGAAGGCTTTTGACGATTTCCATGCGGTTGTAAAAGCTTGTTTTGGCAGTAAATTAGAATCTGATTACCTGAATTGAATTTCGAAATTTCAAGTAAGTTACAAAGATTTTTCAATACCAATTACACCAAAGGTACACGCAGTATTCTTTCTTATTGAAGATTTTTGTTCGAGGAATAGAATAGGTCTAGGATATTATTCAGAGCAAACAATGGAATCCATTCGCCATAATTTCAAAGAAACTTGGGATCGGAAATATTGTATAAAATCAAATAATAACCCAAATTTTATGAATCATAAGGCAGTTTGTGATTATAATAGCCTCTACATTAAATAAACTTGAAATGAAATGAAATGAAATAACTATATTTCAATATTTAATTTAAGAAATTGAGATTGTATACAATCAAAATACATACAAAGAACATGTACTATAATAATTTAACATGCTGTGAATAATTATACCCTACACAGAGGGTATATTCACTTTGTCATTTCGTTTGTAACGCATAGAAGGGGGCGTGGCAGGTATGGAAAAGTATATATATTCTTGATCAGCGTCACCACTTGAGTCGATATAGCTATGTCCGTTTGTCTGGCTGTGTGTCTGTCTGTGTGTCTGTCTGTGTGTCTGTCTGTGTGTCTGTCTGTTGAAATCAGGTTTACGCGAAAGCTAAGCAAGCTAATTGAATGAAATTTTGCACACAGGTCAAACCATCTTGCAAGCTGCATATAAAAATGGACGAAATGGGTTCACGGCCACGCCTTCCGCCCATACTCTATGTAAATATATCCAAGTCCATTTTGAAAAAAAAAATTGCTGCGATTTTGATGAAACTTGATGATTTAGTGAAGATGAGAACAAAATTGAGATCAGGCTAGGTTTTAAGTTTGCAAGGACTCTTAAAGGGGCGTGGCACTGCCCTAAATTTTAACTTTATAGCGCCATAGCTCGTAAACCATGCAAGATATTGTGATGAAATTGGGTACACGAATACAGATCTTGAATTGCACATTAAGTGGCCGGAATTGTAAAAGTGGGAGTGGCACTTTTTAGCAATTGAAAATTTGGATATCGTATATCTCCAAATTTGCACATACGATTTTCATAAAAATTTTAGGGATGATACCACTGAAAGTTGTCATCAATACAAGTTTCGTCAATATTCTGGAAAATTTCGTTGAAGGGAGTGGCACAGCCTACAATATTTATAAATGTTATAAAAAGAGAACTAACAATGCAATTGCTATGAAATTTAATATGGCAGATATACTCGCTAAAATGTGTCTTCTTGCAAATTTTGGCACAATAGTGCCGGTGGGTGTGGCACCTCCCATATAAACAAAATACGTTTAATGCTATAGATAGTGTGCTATGAGAGTAATCTTCATAAAATTTAATCAAATTATTCCTGCCGACGCCTTCATTTCTTGCAGGAAACTCGGTAATAAACCAACTCATGCATCTTTTAAAATAACAGTGGCATCTTCTCATGTTTCTGCCATTCTTAACTCTAATGCATGGGTGGATAATATCTTTATGTCAGAATTTAAGTCGAAGAAAAATAATAAAACTATCCGTTCCAATTCAAAAAACTGAAGCGTCTATCCCTTTACTATCAAAATGTAAGGGGTTTGCGTTCCAAGAAGCATGACATTTTTTTAACTACTCAGAATTTTTCTGAGGATATTATCGTTTTTACCGAAACTTGGTTAAACAAAAATTTTCTTAATTTAGAACTTTTTGACAATAGTTTCAACGATTTTAGGAAAGACAGACACTTGGAAGATATTTCTTCTGTTGGTGGAGGCGTCTTAATAGCTATTAAAAATCATTTAACCAGTTCATTAGTTGAAATTGCCTTTGCTT
This sequence comes from Meiosimyza decipiens, assembly GCA_963680825.1. Taxonomy (NCBI): domain Eukaryota; kingdom Metazoa; phylum Arthropoda; class Insecta; order Diptera; family Lauxaniidae; genus Meiosimyza; species Meiosimyza decipiens. The sequence continues at coordinate 72,889,546 of OY804258.1, read as the reverse complement.
CTAATATTGAACTTGTATGCGTAAAAGTTACACATTGTAACTTCAATTTGTATATTCTTAACGCTTATGTTCCTCCAAATAGTAGCGCAGATGTCTGCGAATGTCTTTCGATGGCCGTAGAATACATAATTAATGAACTCGACGCTAATGACGACATTTTGTTGTTAGGTGACTTCAATCTGCCTGACCTTAAATGGACTCCAACGGACGATGGTACATACTATTATGCATCTTGTCCAAAAACTCGACAACAACAAATTTTTGTTGACGAAATTCTTTCAAATTTACAACAAGTAAGTTGTATAACTAATTGTCACGGACGACAACTTGACTTGGTCTTGGCTGCAAATACGGTTGATTCCTATCATCCACCTTTGAGTATTGTGTATCAATCTGATATTGAAAATTTAACTAATGCATATCCTTCCATTAATGTTTATGAATTCAATTTTAAGAAAGCTGACTTCTTGAAATTGAATGAGAATTTAAGAAATAAGCTACATGAATTTTTTATTTATTTTAATAATAATACATTTGATGACTGCATTAAATTTTTCTATGGTGAACTTTTTTCGGCCATAGCATTGTCGGTGCCATGTACTCGGAGGCACGTTAATAATTCCTCGTATCCTTGGTACACAAAGGATTTGAAGAAAATTCGTAATGGCCGTAATAGGGCATGGAACAAATACGTTTGTAGCCAGGACCAAAATGACCTAGTTACTTATCAGCGACTGTTTATGGAATTTAAAGATATGTCAGATTTAGTTTATTCTGAATATTTGAATAAAATTAAGCTGAATATTCTTCATGATCCCAAGAATTTTTGGGGTTTTATTAATTCTAAAAAAAAATCTGACGGGTTTCCATCTGAGTTTAAAACAGTTGATGGGCTCACTAGCGACCCCCAAATTATAGCCGGGTTGTTTGCTAATTTGTTTAAAGAGTCATTTTCTACGGATTTATTTAGCCCTGAGATCAACTATTTTGAATATATCGATAACGACCCTTTAGTTTCGGTTAATGAGATATCTTTCACACCTGACCTCATTGAGAAATATATCTCGTCTATTGATGATGACTTCAGCTCCGGGCCTGATATTCCTGCGACAATTTTAGTTAACTGCAGCTCTGTGCTGAGTCAGCCCCTCAGTTTTTTATTTAATAAATCAGTCAGAGAAAGCTATTTTCCTAAATTTTGGAAAAGTGCATACATTAGCCCCATTTTCAAGAAAGGCTGTAAAAATGATGTTTCAAACTACAGGCCCGTGGCTAAGTTATCATCAATACCGAAAATTTTTGAACATATATTATACGATCAAGTTAAGGTGTGCTGTGGTGAAGACATAACAACTCGTCAGCATGGTTTTGTTAGTGGCAGATCTACAGTTTCTAACCTCCTTGATTTCACTTCTTTTGTTTTAAGCTCTTTTGACTCTGGTGGGCAAGTTGACTGCATCTACACTCACTTCAGTAAAGCATTTGACAAACTACCACATAATTTGATTTTGTTTAAGTTAAAGAAGCTTGGATTTCCTTTAAGTTTTGTCAGCTGGATTGAATCTTATTTATCTGATCGCTCATACCAAATAAGATTTCGGAGGGTATTTTCCTCCCCATTTAGCGCGGCATCAGGTGTTCCACAAGGAAGCCACCTGGGGCCGCTCCTGTTCATTTTAGCAATTAATGATGTAACACATGTTATTAAAAACTCCCATCTGTTAGTATATGCAGATGACATGAAAATTTACAGGAACGTAAATGGGGTTGGCGATACTATTCCACTTCAGTCTGACTTGAAGTCCTTCGAGGTTTGGTGTTCTAAAAATAACTTACATCTTAATCCTGATAAATGCCAATCCATGATTTTCACCAGGAAGAAATATATTGTGGAGTTTGATTATCAATTAAAAGATAAGAAAATATGTCGTGTCGATTTAGTCAAAGACCTAGGCATACATTTTGATGTTAAATTAACTTTTAATGAGCATATTGATCTAATTTGTAAAAAATCCTCATCTCTGCTTGGCTTTATTAAGAGGTGGGCAAAAGAATTTAATAGCCCTTTAGTAACGGTGACTTTATATAATACAATAGTACGTCCTCACTTAGAGTACGCCAGCCAAGTATGGTCACCATTTTAGAATATTCATATAAATAGAATTGAGAGAATTCAAAAAAACTTTATTCGTTTTGCTCTCAATGGCTTAAATTGGACTGACCCTTTGAACCTTCCTCCTTATGAGGATCGTTTGAAGTTATTACATTTGCTGTCTTTGAGGTCCCGTAGAAATATTGCGGACATACTTTATTTGCATCAACTTGTAACTGGGTCTCTTGCTGCACCAGAGCTTCTTCATTACATACATTTTAATACTAATCGGAGAAGTACTCGTAACTCTAATCAATTATTTTATCAACCGGTTAGTAGAACTAATTATATGGCTACAGCTCCTTTTAATCGTATGACAACTCTTATTAATAATTGCGATTTTTATAACATTAGCTTGTCAAAAGGTCAACTCAAGCTTAGATTGAAAACTAACTGTAGCTAAATTTGTAGCTTAATGGTGGTCTGTATTTTTATGTTTGTGTTGTCCGAGCCCCACAGCATGCAGGGTAAATTTTTTCTAACATTTACGCCTTGGACCATGTAAAATTACACATATAATTATTTTAATATCTATATCACATGGTCTGAGTGGATATGTTGAGAAAGTGCGATAAAGCTAAGAAAAAATTATAAAAAAATAACAAATTAATTGCATGTATAATTTTTTCCATCTCCATTATTTATTAAAAAGCTTTTTACTTGATTTAAAGTTTCAAGCTAAAAAGCTAAGAAGGCTAATAGCTGTAGTAGCTAAACTCTATTATTATTATTATTTAAATTTTGAGTGGAGTTGTCGGTTACTATAAACTTTGAAATCAAATGAAACATGACAAGATTGCAGCAGTGGGCGTGGCACCTCCCTCATTAACATAAAGTTGTTAGTGCTATTTTAAGTGAACTATTGGAGCAATTGATTTGAAATTTGATGTAAGTGGTTTACTGGGTATTAGGTATATATGAATCAAAAGCTTTTGAATTAGCAACAGTGGGCATGGCACTTCTCATACAATTAAAATACCTTAAGTGGCATAACTATCGAAATATATGAGCAATCGTACTGAAATTTGGTGTAAGAGGTTTGTTTATGAAAGGCTATTTTGGATCAAAATCAGACTGTATTGTACCAGTGGGTGTGTCACCGCCATAAATTTTAAGAATAATTAGGGCACATATCGCAAACTATACAAGCTATTGTGCTAAAATTTGGTTTGTGGAGAAGTGGGCGAAATTGGAGAAGTGGGCGTGACATATTTCGTGTTTTTCATTATTATTCTATTTTTTTCAACATTTCCCATATTCTTTTGACATTTTCAACATTTTTCCATTCAATTTCATTCGACATTTTCTTCGACTCTTTTATTAATTTTTCAACATTTTTCATATTTTTCGACTTATTCAATTTCTATCAACTTTCTTCAATGTTTTTAATATATTTTAGCATTTTCAGTTTTCTCCAACACTTTTCAACATTTTTGAACCTTTTGACATTATTTTCGACTTATTCAACCTCTTCAACATTTTTTTAACATCTCCCTTACTAGTTTAAAATTAAATATGTTTGACTGTGTAAGAATATTTTCATGTAATAATACAATATATTATGTTCCAGTTATGCTAACATAACATAAAAAGTACCACACATATTTTATTTTACTATTAAAATCAATAGGCATTGGGATTCTACTGCAAATATCTTCTAAATGGTTAGAGTAATTGATTAACCACATGAGACCTTTTTTGTAGAGCGTTCAATTTCCTATAGAAATAATTGAAGCTCATTTGACAATACTTATTTTTTAGTAAGTTACAAAATTCAAAACAAAAAAATAATTTTCCTTAAAATACTTCAATCTTTGACCTTAAATATTTTTCAAATGGTAAGATTAATGAAAAAAGTGTCTGAAATCATTTTTGTAAAGCGTTTAATTTATATAAAAATTGACAATGCAACGGGTTTAACAATCTATTGGTGATAAGATATGACCATTTTTATATGAGACAAAATTAAAAATGGAAAACTATGATGAGCATAATCTTCCCGTTAATATTAAAAGCTCAGATTTGGTATGCACTTCCTACAGGTACCGAGGAACTAGTTTCCGTGTGTCGGATTCAAAAAAAAAAAAAACATTTGATTTATTTGACCCACCCTAATCAACATGTATTATGAAATATACAGTTATCACTTAACTCTAGTTCCTTTAACATGGTGTTCTCTTTGAAGGCATAATTTTTATAATTGATATTTGTTATCATTTAACTTTTTTGATCAATTTCTAAATAGCGCTTGTTTGGCAACGGAGCTATTAAAATCAATGTCGTAGTTACATAGTCCTTAGGAATTTTTATACAAATATCTATAGTATCGTTTTTATACATAAGAACGCCCATTCTAGCAAGTTTTAGTTTTTAAAAATCAATTTAAAAATATTCGATTTACTCTTTGGTTAATATGCTCGGAAACAAAATGTTATATATAGCCGAGGCGACATTGTCTTGGATCTGATCTATTTTCCTTTCTATAAATATAAGTTTATACAATGCTTCATTAAATATTATTTGTTCCTGTAGTTCTTTGTTTACAGTGTTTAATGAATTTTAACCCTCTAACCGCCAAATCTCTAAAAATGAAAAAAAATAGGCGGACAATTTTTTTTAGGGTAACTATGGCCCAATAAACTCGAAAAAAATAATCAGAAAGTCAATTACTATTTTGATGTAACATCCAGGTGAAAAAAGGTGAAGAGTGCCTCAGGGCACTGTTGCGGGTTTACGTCAAAAAAAAAGTCAGGTATACTTTTTTATTTATTATTAGTTTTTATTGAAAAATGTTAAGAAAGTTAGGAGAAAACTATTAGAATATGTTTTATTTTTTATGATGATAATCATGAAAACAGTTTTTTGCACTTGAGCAGCACAAATGCAGGTCACGTTTTGAGCAAACACACTATGTTTGTGATTTTTTGCATAGTTTGCACCATTTTTTGCCGCCTTCTTTACCTAACCACATTGGAAAATGGCGTGGAGGGGGTGTTGATATTTTCCGATCTAGCTGCTCGATTTGTTTCTAATACAATTATTTCCATTATATCTCTTGTGAAGAAATAACAGAAAATGTCCATTGGCGTCTTTATTTCTTTTATTTCTGATGATGATGAGTCTCCTCGGAAAGTTACTTCATTGACATGTAGTTTCATGAACCGTTGCCGCCATGTGATCTTCGAGAAATCTTTTGCATCTTTATTTATTGATTCAATGCCTGTGAAACATCAAGTTATGTATTTTGAAGCCGGTTGGCAATTCCCACCTGCTCCAATGAAGCTACCAGCAGAAGGGACATATGTGGGACCAGTACTTTCCATCAATAGTAATAGAGAGCGGGGTCTTTTTGCTAATTTTTTGCTGTTCTAGTCACTGTTCTTCGGCCTCAATATTTTCAACATTTTCGTTTCCCATTATTGGTTTCAATGTGGATGGTCCCGAAGGTGCGTCAAGTGCACTGTTCAAAGCACCATTCACTTCATTGGTAGTAAGCGAATCCCTATTTTGCATATCTATAATGCATTCTTCGTTTTCCGGGCTAATTGCTTCTGGTACGTAATTTGGACCATTCTCTTCATCTTCGCTACTGAAATCTACTTCTAGGCGTATTGATTCCATAAGTTCAAACATCTGAGCATCGGTCATATCGTATAGTTTGATCCGTCTACCTGCCATTTCTAAGGACTTACGTTTTTTATTTTTTGTATTATGCTCTAGCTTATAATCTTATAGGTCTAAAAAGACGCAAGTGACGTTTAATATGATGTATAACACTTGAAGATAGCAATGACAAAGATATCTAGCAAGCAACAAAAAGTCCGCGAACTGATTTTGTCCACATACCTGCAAATTTGGTTCATCGGAAAAAACTGTCTTTACCGTTATTTCTAATTATAAGAAGGGTCTACCTGTTTCACGAAAAAAAGGTTCAGGCAGAAAACCAGGAATTTCTAACCCAAAGGTTAGCAAAATGCCAACACCTCAGTGCGAGATATGGCGGCTAGAGCAGGTACATCAAAATCTACTATACAAAGAATAAAGGAAAATTATATGAAAGGTACCTGACTAAATTTGATTACTGTGATATGGACGACGAAACTTATGTCAAAGCACATTTTAGGCAGCTACCTGGGCACGAATATTATACATCACCGAAAAAGGGGTATGTGTCTAGTAAATTCAAAGAAATAAAAATTTCGAAATTTCCGAAGCAATATATGGTTTGGCAGGCAATATGCACCTGTGGTCTCAAAAGCAGATTTTTTGTTACAGTCAAAACAAAACATAAGTTTTTTCTGGGACAATCCTTACATAATTTTATAAAATTAATTGATAAATGGCGACAAACAATGAAAAAAACCATTGGAAAAATTGAACAAAAATGAAATGAAATAAATCGATAAATTTACACCGGAACCCGCAACAGTGCCCTGAGACATGCTTCAGTTTTCATGTTCTCAACAAAATTTTATTCTTTTTTTCACATTCACCAGTATATAAATAGAAAGTAGACAGCCTTACCTTATCATAAAAAAATTTTTCACTTAGATCGGACAACTAAAAATCGGTGTAATTGGGTTTCAAAAAATTTAAAATTTCAAGCACAAGAATTCACGTGCTAAAGTCTGACCTTTCACACTAAACCGTTAATAGAAACAAAACTAATCGTTAAGTGCGCGCAAATCTACAAAACAAAGGTCATTAGATATGTTTCTCAAGGCACCATTATCAGTTTGAATTTCAAATTTTGCGAAGAATGCCTTGAGGCGCTCTTTCCGGTTAGAGGGTTAAATTTTAGTTCTGTCCTCTTCTACTATTCTTTTCAAAGTAATAATTGATTTATTAAAGCTACCATTTTATTTATGATAATTTGTTTATAAGAGTTTACGATAAGGTAGTTATTTTCCCTATTTACTTTCAAAAATTCTTCAATTTTCTGTTTATCCGAGTCATCTACCAGTCCAAAGACCCAACTATAAACAGAACCGATTCCGGTAAATATCCCTCTCTTTTGCATATGCATTTTTTCCGGGGTAATAGACTTAACTTTTGCTTCTAATAACCCTAACTCTGAGAGAAGGATTCTTTTTTTGCTTTTTTTCTAAATCCGTCATTTCTACATTTTCCCTAAAGGTGTTCAGGATTTTTCCAATCTCCTCGGGTTTTAAAATTGTACTCTTTTCTGTAAAGATTTCTACGGTCCTTAAGTGAATTGATGTATAGCCTTCTTCCTCTGATACAGGATTTACTATTATTAAGCCTTGTGTTGCTGCTATTATCGTCATGAATGAGAGTATAATGAGTTTAGGTGTCTGTAAATTTATAAGGACGTTTTATATCAGTGGTGTGAACATTTTCAAGAGGATATTTTCTAAATTTTGGTTGCTGTTTATGTCTCAAGCTCGTGTAATATTTTATGTAGCCTACGTTCGACATACGACTCTCTTTTTTTAATTAATTTCAAAGTGGTTGAAATTTCTTCTTGTCGATTTTGTCTTTTATAATATCTTTGTCAGCCTTACCATTTCTGACATCCAACGTTGTGACTTTAGTAGCAGAGTCAACAGTATTATTATTATGAAATTCTATAGCCTTAATCACTTGTTCTTTTATAGGCATTTTCTCCTCTAAGTTCAAAACCCGTATTCTTTCCGTAAGTGTGTTATTTAAACGCTCAATATCTGAGGTCCCGGTGTGGCCGTTGGGTTTTGCAAAGTGGATTTCGAATCCTTCATCTCGACAAAATTGTTTGAGATTTATTCTGCTGAACTCATTGTCGCAAACAATTTTCTTCATTTTCCCCTGTATTGAAATATGGGTCATTCCATCTATAATGGGACTATCATTACCCTCATGTTTTTTAAATTGGCTGAAACTTTTATCAGTGATTGGTCTATCATGTAGAAGATATAAAAAAAAACGATAGAATTTTTTTCCCCAATATTATTGCTTAAAAAAAAAGTTTCAAATTGTGTTAAAAAAACTCGTAAGTAAAACAAAAAAAATCATTGATGAATATAAACAAACCAACACAATCCAAATTAGTTTTTATATTATTTTTAGGTAGTTGTGTACTAGTAGATGACAAAAAAAATGGAAATCTAAATAAATGAAGGCCGAAACGTTTTTTATGTGCTAAAAGATAAAAAAATTGACTTTTTCAAAAAACATCGATTTCCCAAATACTCCATCATCGATTTCAGCCTTTATAGGCTCAAAATTTTTAGAATATACTGGAGTACCATCCCTGAAAATTTTATCCATGTTTTTTCACCCTATTTGATTTTACAAGCATTTAAAGTTAAGATTTATGATTTGAAATGTAAATTGTAACATTGAGAATGAAAGCGAGAGAATAAAATTTGAACTGATTTTAGCCTTTTTAGGCTTAAAATTTTCAGAGCATTCAGGAGTATCATCTCTGAAATTTTCAGAGCATTCAGGAGTATCATCTCTGAAAATTTCATTCAGGCATGTAAAATCAAATAAGGTGAACAAAAATGAATGAAATTTTCAGAGATGATACTCCTGAATGCTCTGAAAATTTTAAGCCTAAAAAGGCTGAAATCAGTTCAAATTTTATTCTCTCGCTCTCATTTTCAATGTTTCAATTTACATTGCAAATCATAAATCTTTGTTTTAAATGATTGTAAAATCAAATAGGGTGAAAAAACATGGATAAATTTTTCAGGAATGGTACTCCTTTATGTTCTGAAAATTTTTAGCTTAAAAACGTTGAAATCGATGATGGAGTATTTGGGAAATTGATGTTTTCTTGGAAGGTCAATTTTTTTATCTTTTACCACATAGAAACCATTCAGGCCTTCATTTATTCAGATTTGCAGTTTTTTCGTCATCTACTAGTACACAACTACCTAAAAATAATATAAAAGCTAATTTGGATTGTGTTGGTTTGTTTATATTCATCAATGATTTTTTTTTGTTTTACTTACGAGTTTTTTTTAACGCAATTTGAAACTTTTTTTTAAGCAATAATATTGGTCAAAAAAGTTTTATCGAATTTTTTTATATCTTCTACATGATAGACCAATCACTGAAAAAAGTTTCAGCCTATTTAAAAAACATGAGGGTAATGATAGGGTCATTATAGATGGAATGACCCATGTGTATTTACAAACATATTTTTGTTAAGAAAAATTAACTTATACAGTAAGGTTGCCGAAACATCGAGAACAATCGATAGAATGTCGATAGAAAGAAGGAATAAAAAGATAAGGATATATAGTTTTGCAAATCTGAAACACAAACGTAGAATTGAGAATTAAATTTTAGGCATAGTGCTAAAACACTTTTCCCTCTTTTGGCATTGTGGTGGGGGAAGTTACCGATGTTTGTTGATAGTAATCGATAGTTTTTGGAGGCTGTCGTTAACTATCGATAATTTTCCTTACCGATTTTTTGCAGTCCTATTGTCCAGATTTACGCTCAATAATCTTATACGTGTATTTTTTCCTTTTCAGGGCAAAATACACTACGCAAACAGTTTGTTCTGTTTTTGTTTGTACCTGACAAACTGTTTGTGTTTGATAAAATGTTTATTGTATTGGGTCGTGTTAGTCGTGTCAATTTTATTCAACAAGAAAAACACGCACGAATTAAAATTTTCTAAAAATTTTCTACACTTCGATTTTGCTTGTTGAGTGTTCTTGACTGTGGTTTTTTGTTTGTGATTTTTGAAAAGGAAAAAATATATAAAATAAATTTGTGTCATAACAAAGAAAATTTTTTTTTAATTTTTCTTTTGTTTTTGTTGTTGGGTACTTTTTGCTCCAGTTTGCAGAGTAGCGGCAGGCTTTTGTCTGGTTGACTACCTTTGTAACCAAGGATATTTTCAAGGAAGTAGATCCTTAAGTTGAGTGCTTCGTGTGATGAGACGCCATTATTACGTCGGTCACCAATGTGGCATCGACTAGTCTAGTTACATCAAATGGTGATTTCGAGAAGTTTCTGAGTCTCGAGCAGAAACCTTCGCCGGGTATAAAAATGAAAGATTTATTCAAAAGAAATTTAAAAAATGGATAAATAAAGTTTATGCTGACCTTTTGAAACAAAATAAAAATTCAAAAAAATCAATGAATCTAACTCTTTTGATTCTTACCTTAGCATTTCAATGAATTCGTTAAATGACGAAGAAATGGTAAGCAGTTTTGAAAAAATTTCAATTTCACAGAAAGATTTAAATGCAAATGGCGGACATCTAAAAGAACAGTTGCAAAATGTGCAAGTTAATGCGATTTCAGAACCACAAAAAATTTTAAAGACAAATGGCGGACAAACGGGAAATAATTCTAAAAATGTCCAAGGTATTGCGAGTGCTTTTGAGCAAACTGTACTTTTTCCTTTGGGTCATACTGGTGACATTAATGTACTGGTCGACACTTCAGGTTCTGAAGCAATTAAAAATCAGGTCCGTGATGAGATTTACCAAAAGGGACTTAAATGATCCTTCAAAGTTTCTGTCAACATACTCGGTCAAGGCTGGCTTTTTTGCAGGTGAAATTCCGCAGGAAATGTCTGCATACCAGACTGTGAAGTTTTTCGTTGCATTTTGTGTGCAGGTAGCGATCACTTTGCCTCCAATTAAAAAAATCATAACTATTAAAAAATTGTCGAGACGAGAAGTGGTGGAAACATATGGTACTAACAATAGTAATGGATTCCAAATTTAAGACGATTTTGAGTAAAATTTTCCGATTCTTCCAAATTCTAACAGTAACATCAAGAACAAAGACAGTGAGGTTAACAAATTGTTAACTAAGTCCAGCTATAGAAACGTAGTACAAAAATCTAAGAGAAATATTCCACAAATTCCACAATTCTCCGTCTGCTATTTCTAGATCAAATTATAATAATTGCTAAAAATATAAACTTTTTTCAAGTCAGACACTTTGTCGGTATTGGAACAGTTTTGTTTTTTCCCTGTAATACCGGCTAAGCCGTGGTATTGTGGAGAACATCTTATACCCAAATATATTAAGCTAATAAACAGACACCATGATAAGGTGTTTTTAAACTAAATAAAACCTCTTGAATACAATGTCTGCACGCATTGCGGAGTGATTATATCCGTTGAATACCTCAATACTCGCTGCACTGGATTTATTGATTTACGTAAAAATTATAATATATTTAATGAATATAAAACCTTATATGTTTAAATTTTTTTCTTATGTTTTGGTAACATAGCTCGTATTGATTTCTAGTGATATAACACAACAAACGCTTGGTGCGTTTCCAATGTCGTTTATAAATGTTTTTGTGCTTGACAGTTCAAGTTATCTCTATTTGTCTAAGTAGATTGAAGAACTCGAAGAAATAACTTAACATAGCTGTTTGATTTATCAAGAAGACACAAACTTTTTATGGAGGGATATCCTGGCATTTTGAATCAATTTCGCCAACACTTAATATATATACGCTCGATGTATATAACTCTGGAGTAATCCGGAACCCTCAAAAAAAAAAAAAATTCTAACACGTCGTGCGTGTTCGTGTCACGACGAAAAACACAACACGCGCCCATCTCTACTAACGACGAGAAAGAAATAGCAAGAAAATATAATATTTGTAATCCAGACTTTTTAGTTTTATACATGAGAAGCAAAAAACGTTGTAGTATACTAGAAAAATAAATTTATTGTTACGTATTTCTTATGTAAAATATTGAAGAGATTCAAATCTTACTTAGTTATCCAGAGATTTGAAATATTGTTTCATTTTTTTCATGCTAGTGTATTACGTCTATTTGCTATATGAATCTCAAAAACTTGTTGTTACAGCCTTTTGAATTTCGATAACAAAATCTTTATTATTGGACATATCGACTTTAACATTTGATAGAGTCATGTAGTTTAGTCAAATGCATCATAATTAATCAAAATCTCAATTTTTAATTTTTTGTGGTTACGGCTTTTTGGAAGTTGCAAATGTGCTTAATTGCACATTTTACACCTGAAGGCCCGAATTTTAGGGTAAAATAGAATAAGAAAAATATGTCAATTTGGTCTTAAGATTCAATTGATTAAGTTAACATAAAAAAAAATCAGTGCTGTTTTAACTCAAATTGTGTATTTACGAAACCACAATTACGTACCTCGCGCGAAGCTGGAAAGAGCTGTTGAGGTCGGCCGTAACCCGGTAACGGGTTGTTATGGCCAGATAAGTAAGTAAGTATCGTGTATTGATCAAATTAATAAGTGACAGGCATCGATACGTTTAAATTTTATTGACTACTGAACCGCTTTCGCTGGCATCGACCGCAGTTGCATCTAGAATGCATTGAACAGACAAGATAAAGTATTCAAGATCATTAATCTCATCAAGGATCAACACGAAGGTTATAAATGCAAGATATAACACGACGCGAAACTATCTGACAGTGGTCCCAATTAAACAACTTTGCCGTTAGCACTGTCGAATTTTTGACCGGTGTAGATAATTTTATTTTTTATTTAGCGACAAAACAAATCTAGCGTATTTTTTTTCAACTTTTCTATTGCGCATTCAAATTTATCATGTTCTTGGGAAATCGTGCCGCAAATACTTTTAATACATGACATCAGTTTAAAATTTCTTGTTGCCTTACTAGGCTTTTCTTTTTTCTTGAAGCCATCATTATACATTGTATTTCTAGGGGGCATCCCCTGAGCGTTGGCTTAGGCTTGAAAAAAAAAAAAAGACTGCGATTTTGAGGTGCTCAGCGACGTGGGTCCTTATGGCTAGGCGATTTCGCGTAGCACGACACGTCAGATTTTCAGCAGGTCACAAGTCGATTGATGATGATTTCATTCGTGCTTCAGTAGATTAAACATGATGCATGCTAAAACAAGGAGTATATTATTATTGGAAAGCACTCATTTATTGCATAAAAAGGTCAAACATTTTTTTTATATTGCAAGCGTCATCCAGGGCCCTATGAGTCAGTCCTTAATTTTGATTAGAACAAAGTCGTAGAATATGTGATTTTGTGTAATAAATAATTGATAAATTTTTTCGTGTGATCAGCCATTTTATTTTTGTTCAGATTGAATTTGAGTCCGGTTAATAGGAAGCGAAATAATAGCAGAAAACTGTTTATTACTTTTGACCTTCAATTGAATAAAAAGTTTGTTTTTGGGAATGGGTCGAATGCAATCTCTCCTGGGGACCGGGCAGTCTCATAATATGTTAAAATTTCATTGTCGACCTTTCCTCATTGATTGGTAGACATTTTTTTTTGCAAATATAAAAATGGTTCTTTTCCCAGGTCCAGGGTCGTCCCAAATTGTGTTAAAAATGCATTTTCAACCATTATTCATCGATTGGTAGAAACATTTTTTTTTTTTCGGAAATGGGTAAAAAACCAGTCTCTCCGGGATTATGTTAAAACCCATTTTGTGCATTTTCTCATCAATTTTAGACTATTTTCAACCTTTCTTCATGGTGCCACAAACATTGATTTTTATGTAAAATTTTTTTTTTCACTACAAAAAACGGCTAGCCAATAACGCAGCTTTAAACTACTTTATTATGCAGGGTGCCCTATAAATGGTGGATAACCCTCAAAATAGTAGATGGGCGACAGAAGAAGTTATATCATGTTAAAGTCGCACCGTTTCTACAAAATCGGCGTTATTCATGTTTTCGAAAAAATGCGCCCTTTAATCAGTCGCTTTAGTACCACAGCCGCAAATGAAGTTCTTTTCTAACTATTTTTGCATATTTTTACATAGAAATGCTATCAGATGTGATTTAAAACTAAACCGTTGCTCTTTAAAAAATAGATGTTGAACTTAAAGTTTTTTTTTTGCTCTATTTTCTTCAAACTTTAAGCTGGCGTGGTGAAAAAATGTGTCACAAGCTGGTTGGCCAGCTTGTTTAAAAAATTGCCTATTTAATACAGATTACAAAATAGTAAAACTTGAGCAAGGATATTGCTTTTTAGTGGCAAAGAGGCTGTGTGTATGACACTTAAATTTCAAACAAAATCAGGACAAGATCATAAAATTATATTACTTAATTACGGTAAAGGTAGCTGTTGTTGAAAACACGACGTAATTGAAAGTTCGCAGACATTATTTTGTAATAGAGTTCGAAATTGACCTGCTATTATTTGAAATGTAAGTTCCGTACAAACAGCCCCTTCGCCAATAAAAAAGCAATATCTTTGTAACCATAAAAGCTATAGCTTATGTTTTTACCATTTTAGAATCTGTATTTCATATGAAGTTGGCCTCCGGTTAATCTGTGTTAGTTGTCAATATACAGCGTTTTAGGTATTTTAGTTGTATGGGAGGTGCCACCACCTCTTGCCAAACTACGCCAGCATTTTTCGTGTGGCTGAAAATGCAGATTTTTCTTCCGATTCCATAAGTATGAATTATAGACTTAGGTTTGAAGAAAACTCTTCCAAAATTTCAGCTTCCTACATCAAACCTGTAAACGGCGCAAATAGCTTGCTTCCTATGATAATTCATATGGAAAAATTACGTTTTTACGTAAAAAAAATCTACCATTCGTTTTTCAGTCTTTTCGTCTTTTGGGTTTGAGCTAGGTACCTCAAATTTTGTGATGAATGCCATGCTAAAACATAGGCAGAAAAAAAATTAAAATAAAAATCTACAAAATTGAAAGTGAAGGAGTGTAGTTAAAAATTTAAAGAACTAAAACTAAGAATAACTAAAAACTTGTATAGCAAGTATAGCTCCCTCGAAGTCTGTCCTTTTTTTGTATATTGCTTGTCCGAACGATTTCAAGAATTGGTGCATTATCTTCAAAAGATCCTTCAGTGTACAGTTTAAAATTATTCTTGTGCAATCTCTTAGCAGAGCTTTTAAAGTTTTGCTTATTTGGCAGGTGTCGCTGCCTTTTGTCCAAGCTCGCCACATTTTTTGTGAGAATCTTTTTCTTTTGTCCCTTATTCAGAGTACCGAGTAAATTAACCATGATATTTGGGAGACGTGAACTAGCAGACTTCTGTTTGTAACGTTAAGAAAGGGGCGAGTCAGATACAGAAAAGTGCATTTATTCTTACTCATCTCCACCTCGATAGATGATCTGGCCATGCACGTCTGTCTATGGAATTCACGATTACGAAAGCTTTAGTCCCACGCTCATACTTAATTAATTAATTCATTTCCTCGCTTAGTAACCGAATTGGAAAATATGAATAACAAAAAAATTAACAATCTGTCTGTTATAGAAATACTGCAGGCAAAAGTTCAAATAATGATTGAATTGATTAGGCAAAAGAAGTGGGCATCCAAAATGACAAGCATTCATATAAATACTATAAATAGTTAAACATCAAAGCATTGAAAACACCCTTGAATTTTGAAAAATGTTTCTATCGAAATCCAGCATTTACTATTTTATCAATGCTTCACTTAAATTCTGAAATTGATAGAGTTCAAAATTTATAAATGAATGAATTCGCAATTAAAATATACAAAACAAAATGTATAAGTAAAAATTACGAACCATCTAGCTTCTAGACGGCCTCTTTATTAAATAAAAACATAAAACTAAAAAGTTACATCTAGCGACTTTTTATATCCGCGATCGAGCGTCTTTTTTTTTATGAAATTGAGTTAATAATGTTTTCTGATCTTTTTCAGTCCGTCTCAGGTGTGCGCCAAGGTTGTCTGCTGCAAAAAATTTTGTTTCTGATAGCACTGGATCATGTGGCAATCAATAGACTTTCAAAATGAATTTGGAAGGCCTAGCATATGCTGATGACATATGCCTCTTCGCCTTCCACCAGTCAGACATGCAAGAAAACTCACAGCCTTCTTCCATGGAAAAGTAGGTCTAAAAATTAAAATAAAATAAAAATCATGATCATTCGCCCAAACAGTGGCAGCAATAGATATGAAAGCAACAAGGAGCATTGAAGGCAATATCTACTAATCGTGTACATTAGAAAACTTTTTTCCTATGCTCCGTGGGGAGATAAAGGTCACAAGAGAGATTAAAGAGCACATGAATACTTATTTAAGATAGGCCACAAACACATCACACACTGAAGAATGAGAAACAATGTGGGAACCAAAGTTAAGGCTTTCTAATTTCTAAGGGCAATATTTTTAATTAATATCTGTTCCATAGTTTTTGAAAAATAATTTAAATTTTTGACTGAGCTATGCATTTTTTGTAAAAAACTTCAGAAAATAATGTTAATTTTTTACTGTGAGTTTCAGTAAAATAACAAATTGACCGGGAGTTTCGGGAAAACGGCGAATTTGGGTTTCGTTTCTGGCGCATGCGATCCGTAGTCTATAATCGGGACGGATATTAAAACACTT
Organism: Meiosimyza decipiens; assembly: GCA_963680825.1. NCBI lineage: Eukaryota > Metazoa > Arthropoda > Insecta > Diptera > Lauxaniidae > Meiosimyza > Meiosimyza decipiens. Next base: position 72,873,088 of record OY804258.1, on the reverse strand, counting down.
AATGACCCACATAAAATATTGTAATTTACATAAATCTCAAAGGTAATAATCAGATTAAACTTTCGTGGAAATTTTTTGTTTAGTTCAGTAACACATATTTAACGGTAACAAAATAAAAATTTTATTGGACTCATCTCAAAAGTCTAAGGCCTGTTGGCTTATCTCAATTAAATCGTAGATTAAACTGCGATTTATTCTTAATCGCCAATTACTCATATACAACGATAAGTTATCCCGTGTAATCGGCTATTAACATGTAAATCGCCGATTAAAGTAAATTTGAGAAATTTCTCCGATTAATGATGTAAGCTCGACTATGTCTGACGTTTGTGTTATTCAAACAAATAAATCAATAATACTCTAAGCTTTTTCTTCAATACAAAAAAAAAATTAAAAATATTTTGCATTTATTTTTTCCAGGGGAAAGCCAGTAACTGTTCAAATTGTAAAAAGCAATGACACAACTTGCTGCGAAAAAAGGTGGAGTTTGTTTTTGTCCATTTTACCTCTATGCTTTCTATCCACTCCACATCCAATTTGCCGAAATTGCTATACTTTGAACGTTTCAACGTTGAAAGTTGATCATACTGAAAAGATGCTGCATTTCTGACAAGAATTTTACAAAAAGAAAGCCAATTGGCTCATGATCTCTTCTGGGTAAGTTTGCCAGAGCAAATTTCTGCAAGGACGTGTACGAATTGCAAGTTTATTTTACCAACAAGTAAGCCAATATTTTTGAAGAAAGCTGAATGTCTTGAAAATCATGAATATTTTTAACGTTGAAATTTTTTTGTTGTCCTCGGTTCGTGAATCAGTCAATATCGTATAGTGTAATAGAAACCCAAACAAGTTCAATATATTTAGCTCATAAGCTGAAACTTTGTCTGATATCATATACTAAAATTTTCATTTAACGCAATGTAAATAAAATTAAATAAAATTTTATGGATTTATAGACTCACTCCTTTAGACGTTCAAGTAATACCTCAATACTTACAGTTTTTTCCGTATTGTGTTTAAAGTTTACGTCTTGGTCATTTAGTTTTATCCTTCGACCACGTCTTGGTGTAATATCTGGATTTCTTTGCCGAAAATCTGCTATGATTCTCTTAACATCTTTAAACACTCCTTGTCGTCCAACAGATTGATTTCTGTATTCAGTCTCCGATTTTGTAGTTGCTGCTTCCAATTCAGGATGGAAGTGATACTTCTCTACATCATGGTTACTGGGTAAAATATTTCCAGAAACTAAAATACTATAAATCAAATGAGATTTAGTTTGTACTCGTAATACGTAGGAGCGTAAATGGTGTGAAATTTTGAAAAACTCAATACAATTGAAAACACCATTTGGACAGAGAAATATAATATCTTGTGTACCTAAATACATATTCACCATAAGCAAAAAAAATTAAGTATTTTGTGAACCGAAATACATGGTTATTGTAATGATGTCCGTTGTAATCTATATATTAATACGTCAACGTCGAAACTTATCCATATTTTTTTTTAATATTTATGAAACTTACATCATTTTAAAGGTACTGTACCATAGATGTGCACTTAAAAAACTAATTGTGCATGTTGCCGTTAAAACAAGTAAACTCAAGTGAACATACGCACATGACCTCTCCATACAAAACGCTTTAGCTAATTAAATGAAAGTATTTTGATCGCGTTGATGGATGTATGAGCCACCTTAACTTTTTTTGTGTTGTTATAAAACTTAAAACAATTGGGTGGTTAATCTATATATTAATACGTGGACATCGGAAACTGTCACACCTTTTTTAGTATTTGTTATAACCGGAGCGGAATAATTATATTATTCGAAAGGTACTGCTTCATAGATGTGCAAAAAAAAATTGTATGTCGCTGTTAAAGCAAAAATTTTTAGGAAACTTATAACGCATTAGGTTGGGTAGTTCCTAATCAAGATATGTAGTAAAAAGTAGTCTTTGCTATCATAATGCTATCAACTCTACTGCGCATGACTCAAAATTGACAATTGGTTTTGATGAAAAACAGAAGCGGTTGATTTTATTTTTTATTATAACTTTTTCCTAATTAAAAAAATTTAATTTTCTTCATTAGATCTAATTTTTTTCTGCACTGCCCCTGAACTCGTTTGACATTTAATACATTTTGTTTACAAATATATCGGATTTATTGAATTTTTGTTTACTAATATTTCTAAGAACCAACACATACAAAACTTACAAATGCGCAAAACAAACTATAGCTTTGAGATATGAGTCATTCCGTCTATAATGGGCGTATCAATACCCTCAGGTGCTTTAAATAGGCTGAAACTTTTTTGAGTGATCAAGTAGAAGATACAAAAAAATTGCGATAAAATTTTTTCGACCAATATCATTAGCAGATGACATAAAATCTGCAAATCTGAATAAATGAATGCCTAAACGTTTTCTATGTGCTAAACGATAAAAAAAATTGACTTTTTCAAAAAATCATCAGTTTCTCAAATACTCCATGACCGATTTCAGCCTTTTTAGACTCAAAATTTTTAGAACATACAGTAGTACCATCTCTGGAAATCGTATCCATGTTTTTTCACCCTATTTAATTTTACAAGCATTTAAAGTGTGCGTATGCAGTGGAATATTTATGGACGAGAAGTAACGGAAAATTCAAATTTTCTCGCTCTAATTCTCCATGTTTCAATTTACATTGCAAATCATAAACTTTGACTTTAAATGCTTGTAAAATCGAATAGGGTGAAAAAACATGGATAAAATTCAGAGATGGTACTCCTGTACGTTCTGAAAATTTTGAGCCTAAAAAGGCTGAAATCGGAGATGTAGTATGTGTGAAATTGATTTTTTTTTGAAAGTCAATTTTTTTATCTTTTAGCACATAGAAAACGTTTTGGGCATTCATTTATTCAGATTTGCAGTTTTTTTGTCATCTACTAGTATGTAACTACCTAAAAATAATATCAAAGCTGGTTTGAATTGCGTTGATTTGTTTATATTCAACAATGAATGTTGTTGTTTTACTTACGAGCTTCTTTGAACACAATTAAAATCTTTTTTTAAACAATTGTATTGGTGGAAACATTTTTATCGCATTTTTTTGTATTTTCTACGTGATAGACCAATCACTCAAAAAAGTTTCAGCCTAGGCCCATTATAGATGGAATGACCCATATAACCAGAGAATGAAAAAAAAACTCTATCGTATGGTTCGATTTCGTTCTGTTCTATGAACGTTAATTTTTTCCTTTGCATTCCGTTTTTCACACATTGATTGAAACACTAACACAAGCCACAGCAAGCGGCATGAGAGAGCGCAACGGTCCTGCGGTCCCACTGACCCGCCTGACCGCACGAGAGGCGTCTGTCGTACGGATCGGTGACTGACTACGAACAGCCCGGACTGCTCTGCGTTCAGTAAGCGAAACCGTACGTGTGAGGCACATCAGTCTATCGTACGGATCGGTGACCGGTACTGCACTATTTCTTTAAACGAAATGATGGGTTGAGCAATATCCGATCACAAATTAAATAAAATTTCTACTAAGCTCAGAGGCTGTGCAGCAGAAACAATGGAAAATAAGCAATTTCAAGAATTAAGATATATAATTATTTTTTGCTTTATATCATTGTAAGAGTCCATGGGTGTAATAAGATGACAAAGAGAATTATAATCATTACATAATGGACAAAAAGGAGCGTAGTTAAAATTACATATATCAAATCTTAAGACACGAAAATGTCTCAAATTCCTTTCTGGAATATTAATGTACATCTTACTTTGCAATAACTCAGAGTTCATTGTGCCGGAAAACATATTATTTAAGAAAATAACATTTAGCATAACTCTTCAACTGCGCAGAGTTGGTAACCGTAGTTTAGGGCAGCTTTCATATGAAGGCAAATTTAAGTGCAAATTCCAAGGTAGCCCCCAAAGTGAAATCAATAGAAAGAGCAAAGGGCAAAAAAGAGTGTAGTAAGAATTACATATATCAAGTCTTAAGAAACGAACGTGTCAATTTCCTTTCTGGATTATTGAAGTTAATTATACCTTGCAATAACTCAGAGTTCTTCATTGAGCCGGAAAACAATTTTGAGATTTAAGGTCATCAAGTTTGTATCACACCATTTAACAAGTTCATTAAGGTTTGATTGTAAAGTTTTATGATTAAAGTAATCATTAAAAGAATAAAAAAGCTTTACATCATCAGAATACATACATTAAAATATGGGCCGAATCCATAGCAGAGTAAATAGTAAAAATAGCATGGGGCCAAGATGACAATGACTTACGCAGTCAAAAGCTTTGCTGAAATCCGTGTATATAACATCCGTTTGCTGGTTTTGACTCGCGATTGCTATCCGAACCCGTACCAAATGTAGTGATCGTTTTTGTCATTAGACTGGGGAAATTTTTTTTTTCAAAGGATAGATACCTCGTAAATTAGTTTTGCACATCACTCAGGAAGGCTCGAGACCCTGGGAAGAACCGTTTTTACCCGAAAATGGAGCCCTGGACCATGGTCCCGTTTTTGACATATTTTCGGGGAAATTTTTTTTTCATACGATTGTTAGCTCAAAAAAAGTTTTCCACATCACTAAAGTAGGCTGGGGACCCTGGAAAGAATCGTTTTTGACCCGAAAAGGTTTCCCGAACTTTGGTACCCTCATATGAATCTAATGGCGAAATAGATCACTACATTTGGTACGGGTTCGTATAGCAAATGCGAGTAAAAACCACAAGAAAGCGAATAAAGTTTGTTGTACGTAGAGCAGAACGTTACCATTCTCTTCCTCTCTTTTGCTTTTGCTGCTATAGTACAGGTTGGTGTTTGAATCAAAGGGCGAAACAAAGAGTATAGGAAGTAAAGTTTGCGTGGTTCCATTGGAACGTTACGAAAAGGTGCATTTTTCTTCATTCCCTGATGTCAACAATCATGTCAAATTTCAAACACACTGAGCAGGTAGGTTAGTAGTAATATAGAAGTATTAAATAAGGACTGTCCCAGAAAAAACTTGCGCTTTGTATTTTTTGTATTATGCTCTACCTGATAATCTTTAGGTCTAAAAATACACAATATTTATTCTATATAAAGTGACGTCTAATATGATGTTTAACAATAGCACTTCTAACGACAAAGATGTCTAGCAAACAACAAAAAGTCCGCGAACTGATTTTGTCCACATACCTGCAAAATACAGAGTTAAAATATTTAGCTATAGCAAAATTAGTTGGTGCATCAAAAAGAACTGTCCTTACGGTTATTTCTAATTATAAGAAGGGTCTACCTGTTTCACGAAAAAAAGGTTCAGGCAGAAAACCAGAATATTCTAACCCAAAAGTAGCGGCGAAGGTGAAGGTGAACACTTCAGTGCGAGATATGGCGGCTAGAGCAGGTACATCAGATTTAGCAACCTCTCATTACTCTAAAGCTACGATGGATTGGTATGCAAGTAAAAAGATCAGTTTTGTTCCAAAAATAGCAAATCCGCCCAACTGCCCAGAGCTTCGCCCAATTGAAAGATATTGGGCTCTTATAAAAAGAGATATTCGAAAGAGTGGTAAGACTGCAAAAAATTTACAAGACTTCAGTCATAAGTGGAAAAGATCGTACCGTACTGTCGATGAAACAACTGTGCATAATTTAATGAAGGGCCTTAAGAAAAAAGTACGAAATTTTTATAGAAAAAAAAAAAAAATTGTTACTTAGTTTTAGTTATTTATATTCTGAATAGTAGCCATTATTAATAAAAAACAAAAACAAAACAAAAAAATTACTGGGTATTTTTTTATAACTAAAAAGCAAAGCTCAAGTTTTTTCTGGGACAGTCCTTATATGAATAAAGTAGATTATTTCCAAAAGATACTTTTATTTTTTAAATTGCATAAGGAATTCTATATATTAAATATCTAAGTGGAAAATAAATACCGATTCAACTCATTCGTTTTGCCGTAGTTTTTACTTTTTGACACAGAAAATTTTACGGTCCTATATGATCCAAACCAGGAATATTGTTCTTTATATTAACTTCTTTGTCAGCATAATAATGTCATATTATTTTTGTTTGAAAAATTATTTTTTTATTAAAAGAGATTTCAATCTGTGTTCAATTGCAGTGTTTGGAAATTTTTTGTTAGTTAAGACTTTTAATGTTAATAATATAAATAAGTAAGTTTTCAATATTTAATATATTGATTTTGAATAACAGTTATGATTTCTCTCATTTTTGTCTAAAAAATACCAGAAAATAAATTTGTGTTATTGAAGGCACAAACACTAACGGGTAACACTGAAAGATAAATAGATAAGGAGTGACAAGGTCAGGTCCGGTGAAGTGAAGTGAATTGAGGTGTGGTGAGGTGAGGTGAGGTGAGATGAAGAGAAGTGAAGTGAAGTGAAGTGAATTGAAGTGAAATAAAGTAAAGTAAAGTAAAGTAAAGTAAAGTAAAGTAAAGTAAAGTAAAGTAAAGTAAAGTAAAGTAAAGTAAAGTAAAGTAAAGTAAAGTAAAGTAAAGTAAAGTAAAGTAAAGTAAAGTAAAGTAAAGTAAAGTAAAGTAAAGTAAAGTAAAGTAAAGTAAAGTAAAGTAAAGTAAAGTAAAGTAAAGTAAAGTAAAGTAAAGTAAAGTAAAGTAAAGTAAAGTAAAGTAAAGTAAAGTAAAGTAAAGTAAAGTAAAGTAAAGTAAAGTAAAGTAAAGTAAAGTAAAGTAAAGTAAAGTAAAGTAAAGTAAAGTAAAGTAAAGTAAAGTAAAGTAAAATAAAGTAAAGTAAAGTAAAGTAAAGTAAAGTAAAGTAAAGTAAAGTAAAGTAAAGTAAAGTAAAGTAAAGTAAAGTAAAGTAAAGTAAAGTAAAGTAAAGTAAAGTAAAGTAAAGTAAAGTAAAGTAAAGTAAAGTAAAGTAAAGTAAAGTAAAGTAAAGTAAAGTAAAGTGAAGTGAAGTGAAGTGAAGTGAAGTGAAGTGAAGTGAAGTGAAGTGAAGTGAAGTGAAGTGAAGTGAAGTGAAGTAAGGTAAAGTAAGGTAAAGTAAGGTAAAGTAAGGTAAAGTAAGGTAAAGTAAGGTAAAGTAAAGTAAAGTAAAGTAAAGTAAAGTAAAGTAAGGTAAAGTAAAGTAAAGTAAAGTAAAGTAAAGTAAAGTAAAGTAAAGTAAAGTAAAGTAAAGTAAAGTAAAGTAAAGTAAAGTAAAGTAAAGTAAAGTAAAGTAAAGTAAAGTAAAGTAAAGTAAAGTAAAGTAAAGTAAAGTAAAGTAAAGTAAAGTAAAGTAAAGTAAAGTAAAGTAAAGTAAAGTAAAGTAAAGTAAAGTAAAGTAAAGTAAAGTAAAGTAAAGTAAAGTAAAGTAAAGTAAAGTAAAGTAAAGTAAAGTAAAGTAAAGTAAAGTAAAGTAAAGTAAAGTAAAGTAAAGTAAAGTAAAGTAAAGTAAAGTAAAGTAAAGTAAAGTAAAGTAAAGTAAAGTAAAGTAAAGTAAAGTAAAGTAAAGTAAAGTAAAGTAAAGTAAAGTAAAGTAAAGTAAAGTAAAGTAAAGTAAAGTAAAGTAAGTGAAGTAAAGTAAAGTAAAATAAAGTAAAGTAAAGTAAAGTAAAGTAAGGTAAAGTAAGGTAAAGTAAGGTAAAGTAAGGTAAAGTAAAGTAAAGTAAAGTAAAGTGAAGTGAAGTGAAGTGAAGTGAAGTGAAGTGAAGTGAAGTGAAGTGAAGTGAAGTGAAGTGAAGTGAAGTGAAGTGAAGTGAAGTGAAGTGAAGTGAAGTGCAGTGAAGTGAAATAAGGATTTAAGGTTCCATTGACTGAATTAATAATAAATATATAAATAAATAATTCCTTCGTCTGTGAGACAACAAACAACGTAGGATCTTGTCAGCATTAAAATCGACCCAATTTGCAAGACCCTACTCGGAGATTGTTTTTGGGTCGTTTGATAGTGTGTCATTCATAGAACGCCTTTCTCTATTAATCTCCGCAGAGCTTTGGCGTTTTTTAAAGCAATATGAATGACAATTGTTTCTGTCATCTCCAAAGGAATGTATTGGGTTAATGTACGAAGACAGAAGGTTATCGATAAAAACAAGGAAGAGGGACGGAGATAGGACGGAACTCTGGGGAGCTCCAGCATTGATAGAGTAATCATTTGAAGTGAAACCGTCTATGAAAACACGTATAGAACGGCCACTGCAGAAGCTCGTTATCCAACGGGCGAAGTAATTACCGACACCATATGTAATTAGTTTAGAAGCGAGGGCACGGTGCCACACTCGGTCAAATGCCTTAGAAATATCAAGAGCGACAACCATAATATCAACGATAAGCTGAACACATTGGTTCCACCTTTCAGTGAGGAACGCCATCAGATCTCCGGTAGAGTGGGCCAATATTGGCGGAAACAATATTGGCGATCACTAAGTAATTCGTAGTGCTCCAGATAATTCATAAGGAGAAAGTTTATTACGCTCTCCATTACTTGGGAGAACGCAGAGCATATCGCAATGAGCCGACAATTTTCAGGGTTGGCAGCATCACCTTTTTTGGCAACTGGCTGGACATTGGGAACCTTACAACACGATGGAAATTCTCCAAAAGTGTAGGAGATGTATAAAAGATTGCGTTATGGCCGAGACAGTGTTGCAGCACACTTATTCAACACATGGTCTGATATACCATCTGGCCCTAAGGTTTTGTTAATACTTAGGTTCGCATGGATTCTTTTTACTGCTCTAGTTCGAAAGAAGAGCAGAGCAGAGTCGATTGCTATCTGGGAGTGTTGCGCTGTCAGCGAAAATGATTGCCGAAAGATTAGCTTTATCAACAGTGTCAGCAAAAATTTGGTAATTTTTTAAGAGAGTTGAAATAGACGATGATGACTGATTTTTCACTCTCTTAACGGAAGCCCAAAAGTTTTTGTTACGTTTCGGCAGCAAAAGGACTCTTTTGCGTGTGTCACAGCTTGTGAAGAAAATTTTTACGCTAAATCCTTGCATTACAGCGATTTATAGCTTCATTGCTATCTCTTTGGGCCTAACTGCAATCTTGCAAGTCTCATTAAATCAAGAATGGTCCTATGGTTTAGTTAAAATCACCAGCAACATCAATTTAACTGTCTCCAAATTTTGACTCCAAAATTTGAGAGATCGAATCAAAGAGGAAGTCTATCATATCACAGGTAGGAATCCTCCCTAAAATCGGGCTTCTATAAACGAAGTAGAAATGCAGGATGTGCGACTGGACTTTGAACTTAGCCCACATGGAGCTAAATTCGTCGTCCGTCGTGTTTAATTGTTGCTGTCACTAGTACGCAAGTCACTGCGGAAATATAGGGCGATGTCCATATGGGAAGAGAACAATGACAGTATGCGATATCCCGGTACATAAAAGTCCAATGGATCAGCACTCATCTGAGGCGACCCATGTGCCATTATTTAGGGTCTAAAACTGGTTAAATGGGCATAGACAGAAAAAAAATTCGCTATAAGGTCACAAATGTTACAGAAATCGATGCGAAACCTTACCAACATTTGACAAACTGTAGTGACAAGATAAAAAAAAATAATTATTGCAAGAAAAGGTGTGATTGACAGTGTAAGCTAAACACGAAGCAAAAAGAGCTCAATAAGATGCAAGCGTATCAGTATTATGCCTTGACACACAGACACCTCACACTGTTAGTGCAGACTCAGTCACACTAACAATTAAGTCCGTAAAGGAATATGGAGAATAAATAGAAGACAAACAAAAACAAGAACAGTACATGTGACGAAAAGACTATAGAAAAGTCCTTTGCGTGGTCCGCGTTACTTGTTGTTATATTTATTGTTATTTAATTTTTTTTATAAACTGTTGCTGCGACAGCAAGTGAAGTTATTTTTGGTGGCGTTGATGAGCTTTTCATTTTTCTTTTTTTTTATTATGCGTTAGAAGGTTTGCTAAGTATTTTTTTGTCGCTTTTGTTTTGTTTAGATTATTTTTTTGAGTTTTGTTAGCTGTAGTAAGAATAGCTGCGTCGACAAAATTTTGGTTTTTGATGATGGTATTTATTTTGTTTCTATTTTTTTGATTTTGCTTGCTTGTTTTAATTTTAATTTTTTTATTTGATAGTCTCGATGTTATGTACTCGTATGTATATAAAAAATTAATTAATTAGTCGCGGGTTATGTTATAAGTTTAATAGAAATTTTATACAAAACATTTAAATAAGATAGTAAGAGAGATAGAAAAAATTTTTAAAGAGAAAAACAAAAAGTTAGTGCAAAAAGGATTGGGAAATATACATATGTATAAAAATGCATGCAAATGAATGTAAATTTCTGTTTTGATTATTATATAATGGTTTCAGATTACTTATAGTCCACGGAATAGACAAAAAAGTCACAACTTCGGAAAATTTAGGGGAAAGGTGGATTTCAGTAAGAACCTTCCTTCTGTGGTTCTAAAAAAAATTTCAAATGTCCCCATTGTAATATGTATTAATATGTATTTCAATATTCCTTAAATATCTTGACTCTAACGGCATCTACCGTATCCAAAACACACTTAAGCATTCTCCATCACCCCACGTTGTGAATATGGTGTCATAACCTCATGGTTACGGATATATTCAAGTTAATTTAATCGCAAGTTATGCTATGCGTTCTCCATACGAAATTCCCATACAAAACACTTTTTGGGTTTATTGCGATTTTCCGATTTTCTATTCGAACCTTGCCTGAACAACTGCAAAGCCAACAAAAAAAAATTATTCAGTTCGGTAGAGCCATTCTGAAGCCTTTGCGAGACTAATGCACATCATTTAATTTTTATATATGTATAAGAGGAAGAAATTTAAGACCAAGCATCGAAGAAATAAAATTTTAAAAATATGATCAAAATCGATGCAATCAATAAGTGTTAAGTGATGCGCGGACATATCTATTATATTTATGTAGCAATATTTTTTGATAGAGGGTGTTTTTTTAGAGGTTTGTTTTTCGAATAGAGATAAAACTGGCATTTTATGGTCAAATCTGGCAACTCTAATGTCATTTATGTTCAGTTTGGTTTGCCATTTCATCATGAACAGGTTGACAAAAGAACAACGCTTGCAAATCGTGCAAATTTATTTCGAAAATAATGGTTCAGTTCGCGAAGTTTACCGCAAGCTCCGTCCATTTTATGGTCGACATAATCGTCCATCAGAGCAATTAATTCGGTTAACCATGGATCGTTTTCGCACTACGTTTACTCTATGTGATAATACGCATCCGCAGAGACGTCGAACAGTGCGCACCGAAGAAACAATTGCCGCTGTAGAGCAAAATGTTGAAGAGGACCCGAATGAATCGATTCGCCACCGTGCACAGCAATTGGAGCTTTGTCCATCAACTTTATGGAAGATTTTGCGCAAAGATCTTGGCTTGCGACCTTACAAGATCCAGCTTGTGCAAGAATTAAAGCCGCGAGACCATGCAATGCGTCGTGATTTTGGTGTATGGGCCGAAAATGAGATTGATCTCGATGCTGATTTTCATCGCAAAATTTTGTTCAGTGATGAGGCTCATTTTTGGTTGAATGGCTACGTCAACAAGCAAAATTGCCGCATTTGGAGTGAAGAGAATCCACATGAGACCCTTGAGACGCCATTACATCCACAAAAACTGACTGTTTGGTGTGCTCTATGGGCTGGTGGAGTCATTGGGCCATACTTCTTCCGAAATAATGCTGGAGAGTCAGTTACCGTTAATGGAGACCGGTATAGAGCCATGATAACCGACTATTTTGTTCCCGAATTGGATGGCATGAATGTGGATGAGTTGTGGTTCCAACAAGACGGCGCTACATGCCACACAGCGCACGTCACAATCGATTTATTGAAGGAAACATTCGATGAGCGCATAATTTCGCGGAATGGACCTGTCAATTGGCCACCAAGATCGTGTGATTTGACACCATTGGATTATTTTCTTTGGGGATATGTGAAGTCGCTCGTCTACGCCAACAAACCAGAAACGTTAGGGGACTTGGAAGCCAACATTCGTGGCGTTATTGCCGACATACGGCCCCATATGCTCGAAAAAGTGGTTCAAAATTGGACCTGTAGAATTGGCTTTATTCGAGCCAGCCGCGGCGGCCACATGCCCGAAATGGCATAAAATTATCCTTCCAATAAAGCCAAATTGATGGACATTAAAACGATTTTCTTGTGTTTTATTTCAATTCGAAGCTCTATACCTCTAAAAAAAACACCCTTTATAAGTGAACGTTAGCGAGATTTTCACGAAGAAGCGTTTTTGGCGACCTTTAGAACAATAAAAAGAAGGTTCATACGAAAATCCAGCTTTCCCCTAATTTTTCCGAATTTCAATGTCTTATTCCCCAGACTATTAACCTAATTTTTGTGTCATGCTGTTGTCTTGATAATGCGTATATGCAGTTGGTTAACTATAAATTACTATAACATTAAAAAATCCAATGGTATAAAAAAAGTAATATGTCTTTAACTTTTGTGTTCTCGTTTTTTATACATTTCGTTTGACATAACTTGTTGCCTTTCTCTGTAAGTTTATTGTTGATATTTCGCAAATAACTTATCATGAACTTTTTTTTTTTTGCCATTACCATTCATTACAGAGTTTACATTTTCTCTACGTACAATTTCAAAAGGTCCTTCATATGGGCACTCTTTCATATTTTCTATAATTAAAAAATTAAATCTCCTATTTCTAATGATTTTTCATTTTTACATCTATCTTAAACCAATTTTTCTTTTCTTAAATTTGTGTTAGGCACCAGTCGATAGCAATAGCAGAGAAAGTATATAAGAGAAGGATTTAGTTTTATAACTCATTTTTCTTTAAATAATATATTGAAATACTTAAAACTAAAATTCCGATTTCTTTCAGTTCAGAAGTGAGATAGTTCTCGTGTTTAGTAGTACAAAAGGAAAACGGCGGTTGGTTTTTTGAGTAAATGAGTAAAACAGAAACGAACGAAATGAACTAGAAATAAACTAACAAAAAGTGGGTTCAACGAACAAACGTCAAAAAAATATGAAATAAATGCAACATGTATACGTGGACATTGAAACGGGTATTAAATTCTTACCAGAAATTACAAAAACGATTATTAGAAAATAATCCAAAAGTATTTTAGAAGAAGCGACGAATACAAGACAAAAAGTGACTAAGGGACTATTAGTAGAAACAAAAATGATTAAGCAGCTTAGACTAAAAAATTGTGTTTACATCAAATCAGATAAGGGGATTGATTTAGTTATTTTGGACAGATCGCAATATGATGAAAAAATGCAGAAAATAACATCGGCTTCCAATTTTGTTGAATTGATGAAAACACCATTACTTAACATGATTAGAAGTACAACTGCACTAGAGGATTTTGGAGCAAAGATAAAATGGAGCTTAATGGTTTCAAATCCGTCAGTGCCGAAATTATATGGCTTGCCAAAGACGCATAAGCCAGTATTAAAAATGAGACCGATTATCTCATATACAAATTCGCCAACTGAAAGAATTTCTAAATGGATTGTTACGGAATTCAAAAAAATATCGTCAAAGTTTTAGTAAAAGTGTGAAAAATACTTTTGAATTTGTGGAAAAAATCAAAAATGAGATATGGTCCTAATTTTTTATGTTGTGGTTGCACTATTCCCTAGCATCCCTATGAAACTTTAAAGTTCCTGAAAGAGGGAAGATAATGAGAAGAAAAGAGACCCATATTTTAAAGCAGACAAGTTGTGCACGGAATGCAATTGTTGACAATTTTTAAACAAATTTTATAAGATCAATGAAGGCACAACAATAGGAAACTCATTGTCATTGTTTCCTTTTTTAGCGGAGCTATTTATGTCAAGTTTTGAATATGATTTGGAAATGGAAAAAGTGGTACCAAAGATCTGGTTCAGATATCTGGATTATATATTTGCAATCATTAATGTGAATATACCAAACGGAATTTTAGATGTTTTGAGTTCGAAGTGGCCAGCGTTGAAATACACATACGAAATAGAGAAGGAAGGAAAATTACATTTTCTAGATGTGCTTGCTAATAGAGGTGCTAACAATAGATTAGAAGTCAGTGTGTACAGGAAACCAACCCATGTTCCGAGATTTATCCCAAGAGACTCTTATTGTCCTTTGCAATATAAAAAAGCTGCGTTCAACTCGATGGTGTTTAGGTTATGTAACTTACCATTGAATATCAAAAATTACATGACTGAGTTAAACTACATTAAATATGTAGCAGAGCTAAACGGATATGATGATGAAATGATCACGAAGATGGTAGGAAAACAACCCACAACAATTTGAAGATTAAACTTGACAACACTAAATTCAGCAACTACCAATGAGAAAAAACGCATGCAAATGCACCATTACGCATTATGCACAAATTATAACCAACAAATTAGGGAAAATTTCTAAAAAACAACACAAAGACTTAGTTTTCACATCCAATTACAAAATTAAAAATGTGGAAGGGTCAACAATAGACAAAATAGAAACTACGAAGAAGTCTGGGATATACGAAATTAGTTGCAATGTATGTGAACAAAAATATATTGGACAGACGAATCGGAATATTGAAACGAGGTTCAACGAACACATAGCACATATAAAAAACGATAAACCAAACAAATCAGCTGTTGCTTTACACGCATTAGAGCACTTACATAGTTTTAACAGAGAAAGTCTCAAGTTAGTGAAACATGTTGGAGAAGAATATATATTGGACGATTACGAAAGCATTTACATGTACAAAATTAAAAACATAATGATAAACACGAGCCCCGATCAAGTCAATTTTTTTAATGTGTTTAACAAGTGAAGCCTTTGTAAGCACCTTATAAATATGAACAACGCTGTCTGTTTTGCTTCACGGTTACTTTATTTCTAACTCCTCATTTCACAAAAGGAAGCTTGTCGACCAAGATTTATTCTATTACATATACATATAATAGCAAAGCATATGTAAGACAGGGATAAATATAGTTATATAGAATAATCTAGAAAAATAAACGTAAATAGAAACAGTTATCGTATAATATGAAATAACACTTAGAGAAATTAACAATGAATTTAGGTACACTATAAATAAATTATGTAATCAAGAAAGCCATACATATATTACTACACCTTTTTAGTTATTCTGTTTCTATGCACTATGGGTCATTCCATCTATAATGGGCCTATAATTACCCTCATGTTTTTAAAGTAGGCTGAAACTTTTTTCAAGGTTGGTCGGTCTATCATGTAGAAGATATAAAAAAATTCGATAAAATTTATTCGACCAATCAATAGCGTGAAATAAAATGAATGAAATTTTCAGAGATGGTACTCCTGAATGTTCTGAAAATTTTGAACCAATCATCATCTATCAACTCATATTTTATTTTCTCGCTTTCATTCTCAATGTTAAATGCTTGCAAAATCAAATAGGGTGAAAAACATGGATAAAATTTTCAGAGATGGTACTTTTGTATGTTTTGAAAATTTTGAGCGTAAAAAGCTGAAATCGGTGATGGAGTATTTGGGAAATTGATGTTTTCTTAAGAGTAAATTTTTTTATTTTTATCACATAGAAACCGTTCAGGCATTTATTTATTCAGATTTTCAGTTTTTTTGTCATCTTCTAGTACACAACTACCTAATAATAATATAAAAGCTAATTTGAATTGAGTTGGTTTGTTTATATTCATCAATGAATTTTTTTGTTTTACTTACGAGCTTTTAGAACACAATTTAAAACTTTTTTTTTTTAAGCAACAATATTGGTCAAAAAATATTTATCGAATTTTTTTATATCTTCTACATGATAGACCAATCACTGAAAACAGTTCCAGCCTATTTAAAAAAACATGAGGGCAATGATAATAATAATAATAATATTTTTTTTTTTTTTTCCGTGGTGGAGGTGTTGGGAAATGTACGGCACAGACCATGCAGTACATTAGCCTTAAGCTACCGTCGTAAATTTCAGAGTGTGTCAATTCACTAAAACCCAAACCTCTTTCTCAGACCTTCATCTACCCTGGGACTGCGTTAGCGTTGCTTCGGGGTAGGGCCCATGATTTGTCCTCAAATCATATTCCTGCGTCCAGGTCCCACTTCTTTTTCCTGAGAACGATCTCAGTAAAACCGGCAACTGCATTCCAGTTTTCTTCGCTTTGCAGTATCCTTTCGATCACGTTGTCAGCGGAGCACTGGCCGACTGATTCCTGTAAGGATGCGCGTTCGTTGTTCCATCGACTGCAATTGAAAAAGGTGTGCTCACAGTCATCTGCGTCATCTTCATCAGCGTCTCCATATATACAGAAAGGGTGTTCCGCTTTGCCCATACGGTGTAGATACTTTTGGAAGTATCCATGTCCTGATAAAAACTGAGTGAGGTAATAATTTACCTCGCCAAAGTCTCTCTCGAACAATATTCTTATGCAAGGGATCAGTCTTTTTGTCCACCTGCCGCTGACTTCCGAGCGATATCGGTCCTGCCATTTAGAGAGGGTTTCCTGCCTTGCGTCTGTAGAACTTATGGTCAGACCTCCCTCCTTGTTTGCCTCCCAGACCATCATTTTTCGTTCACTGACTAGTAGGTCAATGGGGATAAACCCACTTATATCTAGCACATCCGTTTCGGAGACTGTGCGTTTGTTGAACTGACAGTAGCGTCTTTTGCCGACATTTCGCTTCTAGCGTTCCTGCCCATATCTCGCTGCCGTAAAGTAGTATCGAGTTTGTTGTCGCCATTAAAAGTTTCCGTTTACTTTGCCTTGGTCCACCGATGTTCGCCATGAGCTAACTAAGCATACCAGTTATCATGGCTGCTTTTGTTGCTGCGTGTTGTAATTGAGCCCAAAATGTCAATTTTGGGTCAACTCTTACGCCGAGGTACTTGACTACTTTCTTTGTTGTAAGTATGCTGTCGCATACTGACAGCTCCAATTCTAACGGACCTCCGTCTTTTCGGCGGCAAGTTGGAGTCCAAGTGTCTCCATTCATTCTCTTGCCCTTAGCATAAACTGGTTTAATTTTCTCCTGGCCTCTTCGGTGTTGCGAGCCGTTATTACAGCAGCAATGTCGTCTGCGTACCCCACCAGATGTGTATCATCCAGCATTTCGATTCGGAGGATTCCTTCGTAGCTTAAGTTCCAGAGGTCGGGGCCTAGGATAGACCCTTGCGCTGCTCCCGATGTTATCCTTTTTGTTTTTCTTCCTTCGCAGGTGTCATAAATGAGCTCTCGATCCCTTAGATAGCTCTGCAGGATCCTCAGCAGGTATTGCGGAGTAGTAAATCTTAACTGAAGAGCTTCAATGATATCTGCCCACCTGAGGCTGTTAAAAGCGTTACGGATGTCTAATGTTGCCAATAAGACAATCCTCCTTGAGTGATGGTTCCCTCGCTGTGCGTGTTCTACGCTAGACACTACATCTTCTATAGCACCAAGAGTTGACCTTCCTACTCTGAATCCATGCTGGCGTTCCGATAATCCACCAGGTGTTGATCCGACTAGTAGCGCGTCTTGTTCTTCCTGCTGCAGGTTATGCGTAGGAAATAAGGCATCAACTATGTTGCTCATGGTTTCGCCGTCCATATCTGGGCCAGGAGTCTTAGAGCCTAACTTCTACAGAATGATCTTATAGCCGAGACCCCATGGGTTGTTGTTCAGATCGTTGCGGAGTTTCTCCCATTTTTCTTTTTTGCTATGCGTTATGACAAGCTTCAAGTGTTTCTTGGCTTGCCTGTAGTTTTCGGCTTCATTTGTAGCGGCGCCTGTTCGTCTGGCTCTAGTGAGTTTTCTCCTCATCCTTAGGCAGTTTCGTCTGATTTCTGCTATTTCTTCCGTCCACCAGTATACGGCATCATTCCTGCGACTTGTGCCAACTTTTGGCATCGATGCGTTGCAGCCATGGGCTAGTAGCTGCATAGTCACATTCGTGAGAGTTCTGGCGTCTCTAGCTGTGTCAGTTGACAATGAGCTTTCGTCGATATTTTGTAGCAAATATTCGGCTCTCAGTTTCACTACATTCCATTTTCGGGTGCCTCTTTTTGTCGGTGCTTTGATCGGGCGGCTTCCTGAGTCTAAATGGTAAGTGATATACTGGTGGTCACTACCAGTAAAATCTTATAGGACTCTCCACTCTTTAAGCATTCCAGCTAAGCTCTCTGACACTAAAGTGATATCCGGTGTGGTGGCTTCACACCCTGGTCTTTTGAAGGTCGTAGCTGCGCCAATGTTAGCGATGACCATGTTTAGTACGCGTCTGCCTGTGGAGTTTGTTGCTGTCTTTCATACAGATTGCTGGCTAGAGTTTAGCTACTACAGCTATTAGCCTTCTTAGCTTGAAGCTTTAAATCAAGTAAAAAGCTTTTTGATAAATAATGGAGATGGAAAAAATTATACATGCAATTAATTTGTTATTTTTTATAGTTTTTTCTTAGCTTTATCGCACTTTCTCAACATATCCACTCAGACCATGTGATATAGATATTAAAATAATTATATGTGTAATTTTACATGGTCCAAGGCGTAAATGTTAGAAAAAATTTACCCTGCATGCTATGGGGCTCGGACAACACAAACATAAAAATACAGACCAGCATTAAGCTACAAATTTAGCTACAGTTAGTTTTCAATCAAAGCTTGAGTTGACCTTTTGACAAGCTAATACTATAAAAATCGCAACTGTTTATAAGAGTTGTCATGCGATGGAAAGGAGCTGTAGCCATATAATTAGTTCTACTAACCGGTTGATAAAATAATTGATTAGAGTTACGAGTACTTCTCCGATTAGTATTAAAATGTATGTAATCAAGAAGCTCTGGTGCAGCAAGAGACCCAGTTACAAGTTGATGCAGATAAAGTATATCCGCAATATTTCTACGGCACCTCAAAGACTGCAAATGTAATAACTTCAACCGATCCTCATAAGGAGAAAGGTTCAAAGAGTCAGTCCAATTTAAGCCATCAATTCTATTTATATGAATATTATAAAATGGAGACCATACTTGGCTGGCGTACTCTAAGTGAAGACGCACTATTGTATTATATAAAGTCATCGTTACTAAAGGGCTATTAAATTCTTTTGCCCACCTCTTAATAAAGCCAAGCAGAGATGAGGATTTTTAACAAATTAGATCAATATGCTCATTAAAAGTTAATTTAACATCAAAATGTATGCCTAGGTCTTTCACTAAATCGACACGACATATTTTCTTATCTTTTAATTGATAATCAAACTCCACAATATTTTTCTTCCTGGTGAAAATCATAGATTGGCATTTATCAGGATTAAGATGTAAGTTATTTTTAGAACACCAAACCTCAAAGGATTTCAAGTCAGACTGAAGTAGAATAGTATCGCCAACCCCCTTTACGTTCCTGTAACTTTTCATGTCATCTGCATATACTAACAGATGTGAGTTTTTAATTACATGTGTAACGTCATTAATTGCTAAAATGAACAGGAGCGGCCCCAGGTGGCTTCCTTGTGGAACACCTGATGCCGCGCTAAATGGGGAGGAAAATACCCTCCGAAATCTTATTTGGTATGAGCGATCAGATAAATAAGATTCAATCCAGCTGACAAAACTTAAAGGAAATCCAAGCTTCTTTAACTTAAACAAAATCAAATTATGTGGTAGTTTGTCAAATGCTTTAATGAAGTCAGTGTAGATGCAGTTAACTTGCCCACCAGAGTCAAAAGAGCTTAAAACAAAAGAAATGAAATCAAGGAGATTAGAAACTGTAGATCTGCCATTAACAAAACCATGCTGACGAGTTGTTATGACTTCACCACAGCACACCTTAACTTGATCGTATATTATATGTTCAAAAATTTTCGGTATTGATGATAACTTAGACACGGGCCTGTAGTTTGAAACATAATTTTTACAGCCTTTCTTGGAAATGGGGCTAATGTATACACTTTTCCAAAATTTAGGAAAATAGCTTTCTCTGACTGATTTATTAAATAAAAAACTGAGGGGCTGACTCAGCACAGAGCTGCAGTTAACTAAAACTGTCGCAGGAATACCATCAGGCCCGGAGCTGAAGTCATCATCAATAGACGAGATATATTTCTCAATGACCTCAGGTGTGAAATATATCTCATTAACCGAAACTAAAGGGTCGTTATCCATATATTCAAATAGTTGATCTCAGGGCTAAATAAATCCGTAGAAAATGACTCTTTAAACAAATTAGCAAACAACCCGGCTATAATTTGGGGGTCGCTAGTGAGCCCATCAACTGTTTTAAACTCAGATGGAAACCCGTCAGATTTTTTTTTTAGAATTAATAAAACCCCAAAAATTCTTGGGATCATGAAGAATATTCAGCTTAATTTTATTCAAATATTCAGAATAAACTAAAGCTGACATTTCTTTGAATTCAATAAACAGTCGCTGATAAGTAACTAGGTCATTTAAGTCCTGGCTACAAACGTATTTGTTCCATGCATTATTACGGCCATTACGAATTTTCTTCAAATCCTTTGTGTATCAAGGGTACGAGGAATTACTAAAGTACCTCCGCGAATATGGCACCGACAATACAATGGCCGAAAACAATTCACCGTAGAAAAATTTAATGCAGTCATTGAATGTATTATTGTTAAAATAAATAAATAATTCGTCTAGTTTATTTCTTAAATTCTAATTCAATTTCAAGAAGTCAGCTTTCTTATAATTGAATTCATAAACATTAATAGAAGGACATGCACTAGTTAAATTTTCATTTTGATAGTAAAGGGATAGCCGCTTCAGTTTTTTGAATTGGAACGGATAGTTTTATTATTTTTTTTTGACTTAAATTCTGAAATAAAGATATTATCCACCCATGCATTAGAGTTAAGAATGGCAGAAACATGAGAAGATGCCACTGTTATTTTAAAAGATGCATGAGTTGGTTTATTACCGAGTTTCCTGCAAGAAATGAAGGCGTCGGCAGGAATAATTTGATTTTGTCGAATAAAATTCTTAACGCTGTCAGTGGTGGTGTTGGAATGAAGTCGTGAAATGAAAATCGATTTTAACATCGGCAATGCCTGCAAGGAAACCGGAGGCATAGAGCCATCAATTGCATCATCTACCCGCGGATTGGCAATGACCGACATAGATAGAGGATTGTTTATAGTGGAGGAAGGAGATGGAAGATTGTTAGAAGAAATGATAGCGGGAAAATTGGGAGTTGGTGAAGAGGTATTTATAGAGCAATCCATGGGAGCTTTGTCACGACTGACGGCGGCACCAATCGCCCTCCCCACATTACCCAGATTCTTATTCAATTTCTTTTTAGGCTTTCTTTTCTTTTTTAAGGAAATAGCTTGTTTAGGTAAAGTAGCAAAAACAGCCTCGGTAATAGTTTTATTTTGCAAACTAACGTCCGCTGAAATAGCTGAAGGCTTTTTTCAATTTGGGGAGTTAAGTCATGATAATTATTAAGAATTTCTCTGAAATTAGTATTCAGATCGTTAAGATTTTCCCCAAATCGCTTAATTTTTTCGACGGGGAAAGGGCTCTGCAAGATGGACAGTACCATTGCAGGCCCGAACGAACAGAGCTTAATAAATCTGTAATAGATTTTGTCAAGTTTGCACAAGAGGCATGAAACACCTGTTGACAGGGACCTGAACAGGAAAACATAGAATTCAATATATTTTGGCTTTTTCACTGATCTCCTAGAGAGCAAGCTAACAAATTTTCAGAGGAGAAATAGTCCATCTTGAAAATGATAAAAAAAAGAAAACGTACGCAAAAGAAAAGAAATATTATTTCCAAAAGATTTTAGAAAAAATCTAAAAAAATAGATTTATTTATATAAATTAAAAATATTTTTGGAACATTGCAAAAAGGGTTAATATAAAGCAGAAATTCACCCGTTAAGCAGCAACAACAACAACACAACAGAGTTTAAGTCTAGCTTAGTACACGTACAAAGCATAAAAGAGAATCAAAAAACAAAGCTGTTGCACTGCTTACACGGTTTTTGCTTGCAGAAAAATTAAAAATATGTGCATATATGTTAAAATGTTAATAAAAACAATACAAAATTATAAAAAGAATTACGAATAGCACTCAATTTTATAAGAAACGACACTATATACACACAATTGCCAAATTGTTATTTATAACATATGCATATTAATATCAACTAATTAGAAATAAAAGTTAAAAATCGCAATACTACATACACAACACAACCGACACTGACAAAGGAACGAAGTCAATGATAGGCCCATTATAGATGGAATGACCCCTATGTTTATTAACATTATTCTTGATTTCAAAAATTTTTAGCTTTGCATATCCAGCTGTGTTTTGGTAGATTTTGCTTAAGATTTTTTTAAAATTACATTTTTATTTTGGTTTTTTATATTGCCACTTGCTGTTTATATATTTGCTATATGCTTTGTACTTTGATGCTGTAATGTTAACCTAGATTAAGAAGAAATGTTATCGGTGTTTTAATTTGTTATTTTGTTATTCTTAAAAAACGTTGGTGCTGATGATGACGAAAGTCGAAATGCATAAAATAAAATAAATAAAAATTTTTAAGCTTAAAAATCTTTTTGTCTTTAATTTTTTACAAATAGAGCGGTCAATAATGCGGTTTTTAAGATCTTAAAGAATTGCAAAATATTAAATTTCAACCTTGCGGTATTGTCCGTAATAATATTTTTAGTTTCGCAACTAAAAATAAATAAAATTATGTATACGCAAAACAAAACAAAAAAAAAGGCCGAAAATTGCAAATTTAAAAGTTGATAAACTAAACGAATTGCTTTGCGAAGAAAATGCTGAGTTGAATTCGAAGATGTCGAAGGTGAACCGTCTTTGATAAAAGAAATTGATGAGCTGCGTCAAAAAATGCAAAACGTATTGTAAGCGACACAAAATTCACATGCACTTGCTCCAACCTGGTGCAGTGGTGAAGTTAACGGGGCAAATCTGTTATAGAATTGAGTGCTTACACTTTTCAAAACAATTTGTCGATCAAAGAAATCGCCGAGACGCTATCCGAATTCGATCCAACAATTGTGTAACAATTCGTTCATCATGTTAATCGATTTATTGTTGCGTACGGTTGGGAAGACAAGTATGAGTGAAGTCGGGTTCTCTGATGCAATTGAATTGAAAATTGAGCTGACAAAGACAGTGTTTTGAATAATTAATTGCTAACTGTAAGTTAGTATCACCCTGCAATGATCATGATGAAATTTCATTAAAATACAGCTGTCATCGCGAGTGAATGTGCGAAGTCAGTTGATTGAGAACAACCAGAAAGACAGATCCGATGTCTCAAAAACCATATCGGATGATATCTAAGAATCTAATCGAATGGCGTTTGGTTTAAAAAACGCGCCGTCAGTTTTCCAGCGTCTGATGCAAATAATTGACGAACGAATGAATGACTAGAAAAGCGAAAGTTTATTTGAAGTATTACGTCAATTAAAGCTCACTCTAAATTTAAAAAAATCGTAATTTTTATTTAAAACTGTTTAACTTTTAGGTCATAAATTGGCCCCGAATGGAATCATTGAAGATGCTGCGTTTAGAATTTTCCTACCCCGACCAACGTAACCGATGATCCCAGATTTCTTGTATTAAGCGATTATTTTCGGCGTTTTGTTCCCATATGCTCGATAATCAGCGATCCATTCAGAAATATTTTGCGGAAGGGTGAACCGTCAGACGAAGACATTTGAGGAATTAAAATCGAAGTTGATCTCGGAACCAGTCTGTGCGTATTATAGTGAAGTCCTGGGTGAACTCATTCATAGAATGTCCATACAACAAACAAAAAAGCGAAATGCGAAAAGGCGAATATCATTTTGACGACATCAATCCGGTAACATTTTGTGTGATATGTACATATCGATCATTTAGATCTGTTCCCTTGAAGTTCGAAAGGAAATGAGCATGTGTTGGTGATTGCAGACGCATTTACGAAGTTTGATTTTGTTCGACCGGTCAAAAGTATAGGAACACGTCATGTCATCGATATTTTTAACAAGCTTACTAGTTAGGTGTTCTTGAGCGACTCGTGCGCTTACTTCTGAAGATTTTAAGAAAAATTGCGACAACAATAACAGTAGAGTCAAGTAGACAGAGAGCATGAAAAAAATTATAATGAGCATCCTGCTACCATCAAAGGACCGAACTGAAGTACAAGGGTCCATTTATCATCACTGCAACGCTTGATAAAGACCGATACGATATTTCAAGCGTACCAGGGTTACAACAGCAGCGAAACTATTCATCAGCGCACTCCATCGATCGCATCAAACGGTGGTGCCAATTACCACCTGATGAAGAATACGAGTTAGATATAGATGACGAGAGCATTTCCAAATTGACAGGAAAGGCCGACTGAAAGGCACCAGCCGATAGTGACGAGAAGTAGAATACGAAAGATAGCAGTTTAGGCTTACAAACATAATTTTCTACTTAATGTTTCTTTAAATAATAAATTGAAATACTTTAAACTAAAATTCTGTGTCCTTACATTTGTTTACCATATTCTTGTCTTTAAGTGAATCACCTTGAAGCAACCAATACTAAAGGGTGTTTTTTTTAGAGGTTTGTTTTTCGAATAGAGATAAAACTGGCATTTTATGGTCAAATCTAGCAACTCTAATGTCGTTTATGTTCAGTTTGGTTTGCCATTTCATCATGAACAGGTTGACAAAAGAACAACACTTGCAAATCGTGCAAATTTATTTCGAAAATAATGGTTCAGTTCGCGAAGTTTACCGCAAGCTCCGTCCATTTTATGGTCGACATAATCGTCCATCAGAGCAATTAATTCGGTTAACCATGGATCGTTTTCGCACTACGTTTACTCTATGTGATAATACGCATCCGCAGAGACGTCGAACAGTGCGCACCGAAGAAACAATTGCCGCTGTAGAGCAAAATGTTGAAGAGGACCCGAATGAATCGATTCGCCACCGTGCACAGCAATTGGAGCTTTGTCCATCAAGTTTATGGAAGATTTTGCGCTTGCGACCTTACAAGATCCAGTTTGTGCAAGAATTAAAGCCGCGAGACCATGCAATGCGTCGTGATTTTGGTGTTTGGGCCGAAAATGAGATTGATCTCGATGCTGATTTTCATCGCAAAATTTTGTTCAGTGATGAGGCTCATTTTTGGTTGAATGGCTACGTCAACAAGCAAAATTGCCGCATTTGGAGTGAAGAGAATCCACATGAGACCCTTGAGACGCCATTACATCCACAAAAACTGACTGTTTGGTGTGCTCTATGGGCTGGTGGAGTCATTGGGCCATACTTCTTCCGAAATAATGCTGGAGAGTCAGTTACCGTTAATGGAGACCGGTATAGAGCCATGATAACCGACTATTTTGTTCCCGAATTGGATGGCATGAATGTGGATGAGTTGTGGTTCCAACAAGACGGCGCTACATGCCACACAGCGCACGTCACAATCGATTTATTGAAGGAAACATTCGATGAGCGCATAATTTCGCGGAATGGACCTGTCAATTGGCCACCAAGATCGTGTGATTTGACACCATTGGATTATTTTCTTTGGGGATATGTGAAGTCGCTCGTCTACGCCAACAAACCAGAAACGTTAGGGGACTTGGAAGCCAACATTCGTGGCGTTATTGCCGACATACGGCCCCATATGCTCGAAAAAGTGGTTCAAAATTGGACCTGTAGAATTGGCTTTATTCGAGCCAGCCGCGGCGGCCACATGCCCGAAATCATATTTAAACATTAATGGCATAAAATTATCCTTCCAATAAAGCCAAATTGATGGACATTAAAACGATTTTCTTGTGTTTTATTTCAATTCGAAGCTCTATACCTCTAAAAAAAACACCCTTTACTTATCTCCAATTAGTATTAATTCTATTCCTTTGGAGAAGATGTTAGCTGGTTTATCTAACTCTCCCATGGTTCCCAGTTTTTAGCAAAAAGTACTGAGAAGTAATAACCTTATTCATTTCTCGATTAAAATCTATACCAGTCGTTGGCATTTATATCGAGCTAAGTAACTTAGAATCTTTAACTTAAATATTAATTAGCTCGAACTTTCTACAATAAATTTTTAGTTTAATTTTGTAAGAATTAGTTTTTATTCTATTATGAGCAACTTTTAATCAGATCCGGGAGCAAGAGCTCTATTTAGAAAAAAAAATTTAGTTTTTTGTAATTAATATCTATCTTTCTCTCTCTTCAAATATGCCAAATATTCCATGAGGCATTTATCGACAAAGGAACGGACTACCATAATCACGTAGTTTCTTTGTTGTCCTTAGCGTTGTAATAACTAAGTAAATGCCTTAATTAAGGCCACCGTGAAATCTTTTGTACAAAATGATGATTATGACGTATGATTTAAACGTTACTGAAATATGAAGTTTCTTTTCGCGTATTCAGTTTGGCAATCAAATACCGACGGCGATTTTAATTGTCAGTTTCTTCTTTGAAAACAGATAGTTTTTAATAAATTTTCCTTTATTCAATTATTTAAACAACGGCAATTTATTTACGTATGTATATATGGATACATAGTCTTCTAAAATGTTCATTACGGAACTACCACTTCGGTCTTCTCGGATGTTCAATCCTTTATATAGGAACCGTTATTTCATTTACGCAATGTATGTTAATTTACATTTTATTTTTTTTTTTGTTTAAAAGGTATGATTTGATACTTCACTGCACTTCATTAGTGAAGTCACAATTTTTTTGTCTTCAACAATTATCAGCTATCACTATAAAGGGACAAAACTTTACAATGATAAAACTGATTAGTGGACCAACGCGTTGCATACATGATTAACAGTTAGCACATGTGTGTCGCGCCGCAATCAGTGAATGTGGAAATGTAGCTATGACCTCCCAGGCGGTGGCCGCTGGTACCAGCTCTCCAGGAACATAAACTTTGGCTGTAAAGCTGGCTAGCTAGGGGATGGTAATTCCTAAAATGCCTGAGGTACCTTCGGGCCGGCACACATTGGTGCTCACCGCTAAGCCATGAGTGTCTGGTACTGGTGGGTGTCTGCCCTAAAAATATTTCAGGCAGTATTTCCCCAATCCAAGGTGGACCAGCATATGCCCAGGGTTATGTAGTTGTTAATATGCGGACTCGGGACGTCTGGCGCACTCCTGTTTAAAGCTAGCCTTATCCACACATGCAGGCTCGGTGAGGATGGACTTCTTTTTCCTTGCTTGGGCTGGATCAAGGTGTTATGCGATCCTTGCTGAGGATCATTCAGGTTGGGGGCCCAATTACCGGATACCTGTCGCCCTCCGGTATTAACAAGCCTTACCCACGCACCTGGACCTCTGTGTGGGTAAGCGAATGCGTTGTACTCGTGGGAACCTAAATGGAAAACAATAACAGAACAAACTCTGGACTTCACGTCCAACCCCTCGAAAGCTGATGGGAGACCTTCTCTGCCCAACCTAGGGCTAACCAGTTCGGCTACGACCACAGCCTCACGGCTTGGTCAGTCAAAGTCGGCTGGAGAATCTGGGAATGGGCAGGATTCTCAAGGGGGACCTTCGCTGTCCAGTCCTAGTCCAACTAGTTCGCCAACGGCCACAGCCTTTGGGCAAGGTCAGACTAAGTCGGCTAGGGAAGCCAAGAAAGAGCAGAATCCTGTAAGGGTTGAAAGTAAGTCCGTCCGACCCTCCAAAAGGAAATTTACGGACAAGCAGGCGGCAATCAGAATTCGCCGACGCTTTGAAGCTGTAGACCTCAGCTCCATGTGAAGGGACGACAAGGACTCCCTTCGATAGGCGAAAGGCGTCCACTTAGGGCCCGAAGGTCTTGTGAAGGCCGTTACAAAAAAGCCACCTAAAAGGCAGGTCTCAAGACGAGATGTCTGATGCCAAACGGCAAAAGACAGCCACCAAACCTCTGTCTTTTAGTGAGGTTGTTAATGGTTGTAAGGGGAGAGTTTTGGCAGTCCTTGACAGGGCGGAGGAGGACGAGGAAATTCCTCGCGATCAGTGGAAGTGGGTGGATTCTGCCTTAGCTAACACCCTCTTCTAGATTTTGGAGGAGTTTCCTGGTCCTTTGCCGTCCTATGAAGAGGCAGGCTGGTACCAAGCCCTTTTCAAACTCATCTCCTGTGAGGATGAGCGGTCTGCCATGCTATATAAGGTAGCCGTTAGCAGATTAGAGAATGTTTACACAAGTACGAGACTAGAGGCTGTTGAGAAGGATGCAATTCCTACCAGGCCTCGAGCTCGCGTCTGGATACCCAGTACCCTGTCGGGTGAGGACGCAGTTCTGCGGATGCTCCGACTGTTTAACCCCAATCTTCCAACTCAAAACTGGAAGTTGGAAACACCAGTCAGACCATCCATGCAGGCTATGGTCCTTCTAAACAAGGAGTCCGTGGAGCCCTTGGCGGCAGCTAAGGGGGTAAGTACGACTTCAACAAGGTGACTCTGAGGGTTTACCGTAAGGACGAAGAGCTTGCCTCCAAAGGAGCTACCTCTGTCTCTTAAACCATCGACACGGCACTACCAGTCACAGTGGATATGGATGTTGAGGAAGAGGAGGTGGAACCAGAGAGGGAGCGCTACGCTCCAAGCGGTGAACCTGAATCGTCTCTGGAAGGAAAAATCACGGACTCTGATAGGTTACCGGAGGTGGGAGAACTCTTTGATGAAGCTCTGCTTCTAGAAGAGGTTGATGAAGCGGACGGTACTCATGGAGGGGTGAGGTGATTCGGAATCCGATGAGGGTACTAAAAATTAATCTCTACCACTCTAAAGCGGCGACCGCTGGCTTACTGACCCGCTTAAGTAAAAGCGGAGATGATGTAGTCCTCATGCAGGAACCCTGGGAGGGTCTGTGGGCTAAGGGAACGTAAAAAGGACAAACTGGGGTTTATATAACAGGAAACTTGCGGCACATCTGCCAATCTCAACTCCCCGTAGAGCCGCCTACTGTTCAGGACAGTGACAAGTTGGTTAAAAATTTAACGGATGTGTTAAATAAATCTCTGGAGATATCTTGTCCACTTAGAAATCCCAGAGGAAAAAAACAACCCCATGGTGGCCAACAGACATCCAAGTCCTTAGACATAGTTGCAGGAATTTATTTAACAAAGTCAAAAAATCAGGTATAGAAAACTGGAACGAATAAAAATCTAGTCTTAAAATATATCGCTAAGAAAGGCAAAATGTACCTCGTGGCGTAACTTCTGTGGAAACATAGAAGAGAGTTCAGAAGCATCTAGACTAAGGAAGATTCTTTCTACCTCGCCCAGTACGCCAGGTCTCTTAAAAAAGCCTGATGGCTCCTGGTCAACGTCTAGCAAAGAGACCTTAGACCTCGTTCTCCACACAGACTTCCCTGGTAGCTCCTTACATATTCCAGAGGAATCAAATGTTCAAACCCAGAAGTCTTCAAACCTTCTTGGGGATATTGTTTCGGAAACCACAATTAGTTGGGCAACAAGCAGCAGCAAACCTTACAAATCACGAACTATTCGTTTGACTATACCATGGCTGGTTGCTATTTTCAAAGGCTGTCTTAACCTCTCCTATATTCCTCTAGCTTAGAGGATGAACAAAGTCATCTTCATTCCAAAGGCTGTGAAGAGCACTTAGATAAGTCAAAAGGATTTAAGGCTAATAAGTCTTTCCTCCTTTCTTTTAAAAATATTAGAGACTTAAAAAAATGTATATTCGAAGCAGTATCAAACCTGATCTGCTGTCTAGTTCTCAGCATGCATGCACGAAAGGCAGATTTATAGACACTGCACTCCACACTCTAGTGGGTAGTATTGAGAAATCCTTTTCACATAAGGAATTCGTCCAGACGGCGTTCCTAGATATTGAAGGAGCATTCAATAATGTTAACCCAAATATGATTATATCAGAACTGCAGAAACTGGGGATTAACTAATAATAACAGAGTTTAGCTACTACAGCTATTAGCCTTCTTAGCAATTTAGCTTGAAGCTTTTAACAAAGGTAAAAGCTTATTAATAAATTAGGGAAATGAAAAACTTATCATGCAATTAATTTGTTATATTTTTATAATTTTTTCTTAGCTTTATCACACTTTCTCAACATACCCACTCAGACCATATGTAAAGGGTGTTTTTTTTAGAGGTTTGTTTTTCGAATAGAGATAAAACTGGCATTTTATGGTCAAATCTGGCAACTCTAATGTCATTTATGTTCAGTTTGGTTTGCCATTTCATCATGAACAGGTTGACAAAAGAACAACGCTTGCAAATCGTGCAAATTTATTTCGAAAATAATGGTTCAGTTCGCGAAGTTTACCGCAAGCTCCGTCCATTTTATGGTCGACATAATCGTCCATCAGAGCAATTAATTCGGTTAACCATGGATCGTTTTCGCACTACGTTTACTCTATGTGATAATACGCATCCGCAGAGACGTCGAACAGTGCGCACCGAAGAAACAATTGCCGCTGTAGAGCAAAATGTTGAAGAGGACCCGAATGAATCGATTCGCCACCGTGCACAGCAATTGGAGCTTTGTCCATCAACTTTATGGAAGATTTTGCGCAAAGATCTTGGCTTGCGACCTTACAAGATCCAGCTTGTGCAAGAATTAAAGCCGCGAGACCATGCAATGCGTCGTGATTTTGGTGTATGGGCCGAAAATGAGATTGATCTCGATGCTGATTTTCATCGCAAAATTTTGTTCAGTGATGAGGCTCATTTTTGGTTGAATGGCTACGTCAACAAGCAAAATTGCCGCATTTGGAGTGAAGAGAATCCACATGAGACCCTTGAGACGCCATTACATCCACAAAAACTGACTGTTTGGTGTGCTCTATGGGCTGGTGGAGTCATTGGGCCATACTTCTTCCGAAATAATGCTGGAGAGTCAGTTACCGTTAATGGAGACCGGTATAGAGCCATGATAACCGACTATTTTGTTCCCGAATTGGATGGCATGAATGTGGATGAGTTGTGGTTCCAACAAGACGGCGCTACATGCCACACAGCGCACGTCACAATCGATTTATTGAAGGAAACATTCGATGAGCGCATAATTTCGCGGAATGGACCTGTCAATTGGCCACCAAGATCGTGTGATTTGACACCATTGGATTATTTTCTTTGGGGATATGTGAAGTCGCTCGTCTACGCCAACAAACCAGAAACGTTAGGGGACTTGGAAGCCAACATTCGTGGCGTTATTGCCGACATACGGCCCCATATGCTCGAAAAAGTGGTTCAAAATTGGACCTGTAGAATTGGCTTTATTCGAGCCAGCCGCGGCGGCCACATGCCCGAAATCATATTTAAACATTAATGGCATAAAATTATCCTTCCAATAAAGCCAAATTGATGGACATTAAAACGATTTTCTTGTGTTTTATTTCAATTCGAAGCTCTATACCTCTAAAAAAAACACCCTTTATAAAAGCACACAACTGCGTGAATGCAATTATATAAGTTTATTAAAATGGTCTAAGGAATAAAGGTTAGAAAAAATTTACCCATCATGTTGTGGGGCTCGGACAACACAAACATAAAGACCAACAACCACCATGCTACAAAATTAACTATAGTTATTTTTCAATCTTAGCTTGAGTTGACCTTTTGACAAGCTAATATTATATACATCGCAATTATTAATGAGAGGAGTCATGCGATGAAAAGGAGCTGTAGCCATATAATTAGTTCTACTGAATGGTTGGTAAAATATCTGATTAATCCTACGATTGGTGTTAAAATGAATATAACTAAGAAGCTCTGGCGCAGCAAGCGACCCTGTCACAAGGTGATGCAAGTAAAGTATACCCGCCATATTTCTACGAGTGCTCAAAGACTGCATACCTAATATCTTTAAACGACCCTCATAAGGAGGAAGGTTTAAGGGGTCATTCCAATTTAAGCCTTTGAGAGCAAAGCGCACAAAATTTTTTTGAATTCGTTCTACTCTATCTATATGTATATTGTAATATGGAGACCAAACTTGGCTAGCATACAATAAGTGAGGACGCACAATTGTATTATATAAAGTTACTGTTACTAAAGGGCTATCAAATTTTTTTGCCCATCGCTTTATAAAACCAAGTAATGACGAGGCCTTCTTACAGATTGTATTAATGTGTTCATTAAACGTCAATTTAGCATCAACATGTATACCAAGGTCTTTGACTATATCGACACGACAGATTTTCTTATCATTAAGTATATAATCAAATTCCACATTAATTTTCATTTGTCAGGATTTAAATGTAAGCTATTTTTAAAACACCAAACTTCAAATAATTTCAGGTCAGAGTGAAGGGCAAAGGTATCATCATCCACCTTCACAGATCTGTAAATTTTCATATCATCAGCATATATAAGCAGATGAGAGATTTTGATTACATGAGTAACATCATTTATAGCCAAAATAAACAGGAGCGGCCCCAGGTGACTTCCTTGCGGAACACCTGAAAATGCTGTAAAAGGAGAAGACAACACCTCTCGAAATCTTATTCGATAAGAACGATCAAATAAATAAGATTCAATCCATCTGACAAAACTTATAGGAAATTCTAGTTTCTTTAATTTGAACAAAATCAAGCTATGTGGTAACTTAACAAATGCTTTACTAAAGGCGGTGTAGACACAGTCTACTTGTGCTCCAGAATCCATTGAACTTAAAGCAAAAGACGTGAAATCAAGAAGGTTGAAAACTGTAGACTGTTCCATAATTGAGCTGATTAAAAAGCTACTGGCAAACAGAGCCAATCTTGGTAAATCCAAGACAAGTAGGTTCGTTTGCAGAGAAACGCCGCAGGGGGGGTGTACTATCTCCTCTACTGTGGAATCTGGCAATAAACAAGATGCTTATGTCACTAAAAAGGCACGGCTGTAGAGCTGTTGCCTAATGCACTGTGTAGAATTCTTCAGTATGCCTCAAACATACTCGTCTCATGGGCACATTAGGCAGGCTTAGGTGTAAATCCGTACAAAACTGAACTAGTACTCTTTACTAGAAATCACAAACTTCCATTTATAGAACCACCGTCGCTAAAGGACACTAGACTTATCTTCAAAGATAGCGCAAGGTACCTTGGCTTGGAAATTAAGTTGGAAAATTAATGTTGAAGAAAGAGTTAGGAAAGCAACCGCAGCGCTTTACTTTTGCAAAAAAGGGGTAGAAAGAAGATGGGGACTATCACCTCGTATTATTCATTGGCTCTACACAGCGGTCATTCGACCGATTCTTTTGTGGTGGCCTGTCTTAGACAAGGTCAACTATTACATACAATTGCAGAGGGTTCAAAGGGCAGCTTCCATATGTGTCAGTGGAGCTTTGCGGACTACACCAACTGACGCTTTGGAAGTCCTCTTTCATCTCGTTCCTCTTGACCTGCTAGGTAAACGGATGGCAGCTTGTTCGGCCATTAGACTCAGGGAAACTATTTGCTGGTCCGAGGTTAGAATAGTGCACTCAACTATTCTTCATAGCTTGAGGTCTGTACCCTCCAAGTTGGACTATAATGTTCCAGGAATGACGGCAATGGCAAACGGATGAACTTGCTAGGCAGGAGACTGCTTCACAAATTCCTCAGGACAAGGAAGGTGTGGGCATGCCACTTGCTACCTGCAAGTTACTGCTTAAAGAAAAATGGTAAAAAATACTAATAAAAGATGTACTCAAGGATCAACTTGTAATATATATAGGCAAATCTGGCCGAAGTGGGATGCTAAGCGTTCGTCAGAACTAATTTCTTGCACTAGACATAATGTCTTGTCAGTTGCCGCAATCATAACTGGCCACTGCCTCATCGGAAGACATGCGGAGAGATTAGGTGTTAGGTCTTTTGACTTCTGTAGAAGTTGTGGAGATGTGGAGGAAGAGGAAAATATCAAACATCTTCTCTGCTCCTAGCCCGCACTTGCTAGAAAACGCCACAAAGCACTTGGGTCGTTTTTATTTGATGATATAGATGACCTTAAACATGTTAGTATAGGTCGGCTTTTTAGTTTCGTCACGAAATCTGCTTGGTTCAACGAGAGGGTATAGTCAAACACTCTGTGGTATCACAATGCATCACATTTGGTCTAAGTGAGTTTGTTGTTTTTGTAACTGACTGCCACTTCTACCTATCCTAACCTATGTGAATGAATAGATGAAGAATGTTGTTGGGCTGCTCGTGGTTGTTTTTCAAAATAATTTTTAGCGCTGAGTCTGAATCTGGCTTGAATTGACCCATCATGTCAGAATTCTGAAATTGTTTAGGTTAAGTACTAAAAACATGATTTCTTTTGTCAACTTTCAAGGAAATGTATAGTTATCAAATAAAACTATTTTGCTTATTTTTAACGAAGACGTTATTTAGTACCATCCTTGCCCTTTAAAATGAGCTTTCAAGTGGTGATCTGTGATGTTTCCTTGCAATGTTAAAGCTATTTTAAAGTGACATGAATTTGATCCCCTACAACGATTTACAACCCAACAATATTAACCAATCGGTTTCAAGTTCATGTTACCTTAAAATGGCTGTAGCTTTACAAGGAAACATCACAGATCACCACTTGAAAGGTTATTTTAAAGGGCAAGGATGGTAATAAATAATACTTTTGTTAAAAATAACCACAATAGCTATTTTTTGAATCCTATACATGGCCTTGAAATTAGGCAAAATAACATCATGTTTTTGGTACTTTACCTCAAATATTTCAGAATTCTGACATGATGGGTGAATTTTGAGGCCAGATTCGGATTCAGCGCAAAATATTACTTTGACGACCATCAGCAGCCCAACAACGATCATCATCTATTCATTCCTACGCCTTCTCGATAAAATATATTTTTTCTATACAATTTACATGTAAAACTAACAGGCTTCAGCACCACCCTATAAAATTGAGGTAAAGAGCTTAATATTCGTGAAGTTTTTGTTCATGTCAATAACTTTCTTTTTAAGCAACAGCACCTAAAAAAAAAAAATTGAATCACCCTAGTATATATTAAATGTTAAGGTGCTTTCAGAGTCAATAAAAAAAATTTTTTAAAAAAAATTAAAGTATCAAAAAGTTATTTACGCAATTCCCAAGGTGTTCTAACGTACCATAATGTTTTAAAATTATCTCAAAAACTTCGTAGTTGTCTTCTATATGATAATAAAATAAAACAATACAATTCTGCCCCTTATGATTTTGGAAAGTTCATTCGTTTTTCTTTTTTGATGAGAGAATCGTATTGAGAAAGACAGTGAAATACAATTTCTCCTTACTTTGTTCGATTGACAGTTTAGTAGTGTAAACAATTATAAGAAAGTGTTCATATGCGCTGTATTTTTGACTTATAACATATTGACCTTATTCTATTATCCATAGATTTTGAGATATTTCGGTGAAAAAAAAAATTTTAGTCAAATTTTGAAATACAAAATAGCTTTTATGAACTTAAGTTTTTTGAAACTTAAAATGTTAAAAAATTTCGGAGAAAATGCCAAAGGAGTGTGCTGTTATTTAAAGAGTGATCGATGTTTATATACATATTGTACATGTATAGAAGAGCGGGTCAGAAACAAAATTTTTTGTTTTTTTACGATGTGTCTGCGGATTACAACAGCGTTACATGTCTAGACAAAGTCCCTCAAAAGGATTTTCATTAATATTGAAATCTGAATTAGCGCCACATGTTTGGAGTTTTATACTTAAAAAAAAAAAGATTGATTTTAAAAATGGTGCGAGTTAAAGAGGTTATCAAATTTTCCAACAAAGTGGGGAGTATCCGTATCTTCTTTTCTTCTTATAAAAACTTCGAAAATTGACTGGAAAATAATGAAAAAATTCAGATTTTCTGCTTTAAAGTTTCAAAATCGTCACCTTTTTTTTTCGGGGTTATGCCATTGAAAAAAAAAACATTTCAGACTTTTGTCTCCTACAAAACTAATAATTTTTCTACGAAAACCAGTCCATAGTGAATGAATTGTCAGGGTTGTTCAATTTTTCGTACTTTAGTCAAAAAATTCACCAGTGACAAAGTAAGTAAATACAAAATGAAATCTCAAAGCGTACAAGCATTTTCGAATTTAATAAATTGTGTTTTATTTAAAGATTAATTTAACGAAAACATAAAAAGAGAAAGCTTGTAGAAAGGCGCCTCCAAAGCTGACAGCAAACAAAAACGATTCAGCAAAAAACACGCAAATGTGCTTCTTTTTGACTATCTTTGTACTCTTTTTACTAATTAAGAAATAATCACGCTGCACATAACAAAAAAAAAAAAATAAAAAAATAAAAAAAATTTGATTTTTTTTTAACTGCCAAAACTGACACAAATCTGTGGTTATAACTCAAACAGTTTCAGCTCTTGAAGTTTGAAATTACGAACTGATTTCTGTGGAGGATGAACCGCGCTGAAATCTTCGACTGACGCTTGTGGATGATGCCATATTTAGCAAAAATGGAGCTTGAATTTTGTAACTTGGTTCAGATGTTTATGGATAATATTAGAGCATGTGAGTAAATTTGAGCGAAATTGCCTGACAAGCACACCCGCCTCATACATATATCTAATATATAAAATTCTCGTGTCACGGTGTGCGGTACTGAACAACTCCGAAGCGGCTCGACCGATTTTCGTGAATCTTTGCGTTCATATCGGCTAGGGTTGAGAATCGGACAACATCTATTTTTCATTCCCCTAAATGTTAAGGGTGGTCCGAAAATTACAAAAAACCGAAATAGTCAGATAGGTTAGTTTTACCCTCTTAATGACAAACAGGATAGGGAGGTTAATTTTACCCTCTTAATGACAAACAGGATAGAGATAGGGATGGAGATAGAGACAGATATGGAGCTGAAGATAGTGACATGAACAGGGAGGGCCGAACAACGTTTGCAGGGTTAGCTAGTAACTGAATAATAATTTGGCCATAGCTTCTACATTTTTCATTAAAAATTCTTCCAAATATAGTGCAAGCGTACAAATAATTTTTACATTCACATCGAGAATGGACATGGTATATACGCCTTCCTACCATTCGAACTCATAAAAAAAATTATTATTCTGCACCATAATTTTTATATTCATGTTCAAAATGGACGATTAGAAGAGGACAGTTTCGTTAAAATGGTTTGTTGATTTCTGAATTAATCTCAATTTGTTATATTTCTTTAACTTCCTTTTATAAAAATAATACTAATTAACAACAACAATACAAAAATGTAACGAAAACAATTATAATAAGGTTAATTAATATGTGGTGTATTGACTTAAGTGAACTGATTTATTAAATATAAGCTAGAAAATGTGTTATCTTCGGCCATGCCGAAACTCACACACTCTACACTGCATTGATAATACTTTTTAATAAATGTTAAAAACACGTTCAAAAGGTTGAATAAGTCGAAAATAATGCAAAAAGGTTCAAAGAAGTTGAAAAATGTTGAAAAAAACTGAAAAAGTTAAGAAATATGGAAACGATTGAAGTTGAAAGAGATTGAAAACGTCGAAAAACATATGGAAAATGCTGAAAAATGTTAAAAAAGTCGAAAAAATGTTGAAAGCGGTTGAAAATCTTTAAAAAAGTTCCATGATTTTGAAAAGTTTTGAAATAATTAGAAAAATTAAAGTAAATATCGAATAAAGTTGAATTAAGCTTAAAAAGTGGAAAAAATACTAGGACAAGTTAAATCGTTGAAAAAGTCAAAATATATGGAAAATGTTGAAAAAAATAGAATAGAAATGAATAAAAAACGAAATATGCCATGCCAGTGGGCAATTCAGCCTACTTTTGAATCAAAAAATTATATTCGTAATTGAAAGACGCATACACAATTTTAACACTATAGCTTGTATAGTTTGCGACATATGACGTAGTTAGTCTTAAAATTTAGAGTGATGACACACCCACTGGTACAATCCAGTCCGATTCTTATCCAGAAAAAGCTTTCCATAACCAAACCTCTCACACCAAATTTTAGTATGATTACTCATATGTTTCGATTGATATGACACTTAGCGAATTTTAATTGTATAGGAGGTGCCACGCCCACTAGTGCCATTTCGGCCGCTTTTGGTTCAGATGTACTTTATAGCATGTGAGCCACCTACATGCAATTTCATACAAATTACTGGAATTGTTCACTTAAAATAACGCTTACATTTTTGATGAAAACTGACATGAGTTGGAATGAGTAGACGTGATTTAAAATCGTCCGGCTATAATTAAATGCAAATGTGTTTTTTTGTGCTGGACCCAATTTTTAACGTGGTGGACAAAAAAGATAGAAGTTTTATCAACTAGTTTATAATCAAGAAAAAAACCGTCTAAGATCTAGTTACAAGGAAGAACTATAAACAAAAACTTTGAAATTTATTTCTTTGAAAGAAAAGAATATAAAGACAAAAAAAAAACTCTCTTTTGTTCCCGCGATTTTTTCTTTTTTAACTCAAATATGAATAATTACACAGTTAATACCAGAGCTACCAAATCTAGAACTCAGCTCATAACCTTGACACCAACGCAGGGTGGCACACCGTATGTTTGCCCTAAGGTACCAGCTCTCACTACTCAAGTGCTTGATGATCGCCTTTAGCATGTTAAGTGAAATGCTCCTTAATAACATTAAAACTGATCTCAATAATATTTAAGAAGAGTTCAACAGAAAGATTGAAGAAATTGAGCGGTACTACAGTATCAAAAAATTGAGTAATTGTGTGGTGAAAATAAATAGTGCAAATGCAACTCTGAATAAAATTGCAGAAGAGTGTGAACTTCACAATTCGACATTTAACTAGCAAAGACACAAACCACCTGACTTAACAAAGCATTAACAGAGAAATGTTAACTTGACTCTGAAAGAGATTCAGATAGGATCAAATAAACGCTGTCCAACCTTTCCACATTATCAAGGGTACACGATGCAGTCAGTATATGTGAACTCAATAGACCATAAAACAACGTCTCCAACGATATAAAATTTTGGTGCAGTTTCTTGTTTTTTAGTATATAAATTGGTTATGTAAAACTTGATTATTATTTTGAAAACACAACATGGTCATCTGGCTTCTGACCACTCGTTTTTGACTGTGCACATATCACATTAGGTGGGATCTATAGAGCATGGCCCAACGTGTATAATAGCATATTCTTTACGCTATTTTATTTTACAAGCATTTAAAGTGTGTGTATACAGTGGAATATTTATGGAAGAAAAGTAACGGAATATTCAAATTTCCTCCCTCTCATTCTCAATGTTTCAATTTGCATTGCAAATCATAAATCTTAACTTTAAATGCTTGCACAATGAAAAAGCGTAAAAAAAATTTCAGAGATGGTACTCCTGTAGGCTCTGAAAATTTTGAGCCTAAAAAAGCTGAAATCGATGATGGCGTATTTGGGAAATTGATGTTTTCTTGAAACATTCAATTTTTTTATCTTTTAGCACATAGAAAACGTATAGGCATTCATTTACTCGGATTTGCTGTTTTTTTGTCATCTACTAGTACACAACTACCTAAAAATAATATAAAAGCTAATTTAAATTGTGTTAGATTGTTTATATTCATCGATGAATGTTGTTGTTTTACTTACGAGCTTTTTTGAACACAATTAAAAACTTTTTTTTAAACAATACTATTGGTCGTATTTTATCGCATTTTTTATATCTTCTGCATGATGGAACAATCACTCAGAAAAGTTACAGCCTATTTAAAAAACACAAGGGTAATGATAGACCCATTATAGAAGGAATGACCCTTATATAAATTAGAAGCATGCCTTAATTCGCGTCCAAATTCACCCATGTCAGATAAACCTGACGATCCGTCTGCGCTGACTCCTGGTCATTTCCTAATTGAAGGTCCCTTTTTAGCCCAGTGAGCCAAACATCAGAACCTATAGTTTTTATAATAAATTTTTGGCAAAAGGTAAAGGCTATTCAACAATTTATGTGATCACAATGGAAAAATGAATATTTAAAAGAGCTCCACAAGCGGAACAAGTGGAAATATCAACAAATTAACATTGAACTAAACACTTTGGTTTTCATGCGCGAAGATAACCTTCCTCCTAACGAATGGCGCTAAAGAAGAGTAGCGAAGATTTATTTCGGCAATGATCGTCGCGTACGTGTAGCTGATATATGCACAACCCGCGGTGTTATTACACGTCCAATAGTCAAATTGGTCGTGATTCCTTAAAACCAATAAATCTTGTCCGCATCCATAATCATCTCCTTTTTTAAATCTAGTTGCAAATGAGTCCTCGCAAACACAGCAACAGTCATCATGGCACCGTCGCTAAACTAAGCCCTTACAAATATAGGGCATTTCAATGTAGAATTTGCAATAAAAATCATGCCTTGAGGCATTGTACGAAGTTCCTTGGCCTGAACACGGAACAGAGGATGAGAGTTGTCCTTCTGCATAAATACTGCTCAAACTGTTTGGCACACCAACATTCTAATAGAACATGCTTGAGTAGAACAGGATGCCATTATTGTCACGAAGACTATCACACTCTACTACATGAACGCCTTAGGAACCACTCCAACGGTCTTTTGACATCATGGCCGTCAGAGCCACCTACAGTTTCTTTCATACTAAACACATTGTAAGGCTGCTACCAACAGCAATAATAAAATTGCAAATCAATAAAAAGGTTCATCTAACTAGGTGCTTAATCGGTTCTTGCGCTCATGCAAGTCGCATCTCCGTTAAGCTGATCCAATGGTAAAAATTCCTACATCCACACTTGGAACTGATAAGATTTGCACAGTGACCACTCGGTCACGTTCCGATAACAATGTTAAAAATGATGCGATAATGCGGGTAGATAATCGGATAACTATGAAAACCCCAACGATATCGTTGTGTTCCACCACAAAAGAAAAATGTTCCACCTTGCTACTTGGAGATCCAAATTTCTTCACATCATCTCCAATTGCTATCGTTTTGAGAGCCGATTTGTACCACAAGATTATTTTAACTGAGGTAATCCCAAGTCACGGCGGTCTCCCAATTGCGCAAAATACGGTTTTTCGATGGATTCTTTCCGGAACTAGCGCAACCTAAATCCTTTTTATACACGTACTGAATTTTTTATACTCAAGTACTGAGTAAATGAATTTTTTAATGCAAACGTACATATATACAATTATTTAGATACTTTTATTTTAAGTTTTACTAACATTCAACTTTTTAGCACATAAATTTTGAATTGAATTCTTATTTGAACTATCTTGAATTAAATTTTTGCAGCGTACTGCAAGGCGGGCGGCGATGTTCAGGTGAAGCATTGCATAATTTTAGGATTTATTGTAAAAATATTATCTATAAGCTTAAGCAGGGATGGCGCATTTATATTATCTAGAATACATTTTATAGTTTGTAAGATTTTTTCTAGTTGTAAAAATTAACGTTTAAACCTGTAAGCTATTTTTATAGACACTTAGAGAATAACCATCGAAAGGGTATCAACTAATAAAACGAAGTCCTAATTTTTCCTAATTCTAACGCTTGACTAACTATTCTATTTCATTTTTTCATCCATCGATATAAAGATGTTAAATTGAGAGTTTAAGATTTTTACTTTCATCTAATAATTTTCGTTGGTACTATACTTTTGCTCCATATTTAATAGCAGTATTTTGACTTATCGAATGTCATCACAATGATAGGTGAATATTAACAGTTCAAAAATGGCGCAAAATTAAACATGTGACCTTTTGTTTTATTTTGTCAAAATAAAAATACGATTTTAATTGCAAAATTCAAAACGTATATAGGACTTTTGAAATCTATTTGCACATTTCTTTGAGGGATACTTTTATGTAAATGGACATAAACTGAAAACAAATCCGATTGCGAATATTTTAAGTTTTGCTTTAATTAAAGTTTTGCATTTAATATCCTTTAATTAAAAAAAAATTATTTTCAAGCATACATTTTTTTTATTTTTTAAGC
This sequence comes from Meiosimyza decipiens, assembly GCA_963680825.1. Taxonomy (NCBI): domain Eukaryota; kingdom Metazoa; phylum Arthropoda; class Insecta; order Diptera; family Lauxaniidae; genus Meiosimyza; species Meiosimyza decipiens. The sequence continues at coordinate 72,831,218 of OY804258.1, read as the reverse complement.
TTTTGAAAAACTTATGAAAAAGATTTTTTTAGGTATAAGTTAACTTTTCACTTTTATATTCTTGAAATAAAAGTAAAGTTTCTTTAAAACTTATTCATTAGAAAATTAAATTTTTTTTAACATATATTTCAAAAAATCAAAAAAAAAACTTTTATCGACAAAAGTAAAATTTTAAAGTTACAGGGGAGGGTCCGCAACCCTCTTAACCGTCCGGTCAATGAAAAAATTTTCACCATGCGTTCAATAACCGGGTACTTACGTATAGTTTGTCAGGTAGAAACGATATTAGTAGAATGCGTGCATGTGAAATAACTACGGTAATAGGGAGACCCTAAGGTTCTCGAACATTCTGGTATTTGGGATGCCCTGCAATAGAAGAATAGGACTCAGTCGTCATTTTTGAAGCGTAGTGAACAGACGTTGGATATCTGTACTACCTTAACTTACAACTAAAAACGTACACAATCTACAGTGAAGTGAAATATATAAAATAAATTAATAAAAATAATATTAACAATAAATAATAGTATTAAATATAAATACAATGGATGATTCATCGAGTTTTTAACGGTAAGGAGAGATTTACTTGTTTTATTTTCGTGTAAATGATTTTATATTTTGAATATAAATGCATATGATTTGAAAATGCCAATAGTCGAGCTCAGCGTACGGAGACTGAAAAAACTGCTAGAATACGAGACATTTGAACAGTGCTTAATATTAATTTAGCAAAACACTATAAGCCAACAGAATACCTGACAATCGTGGTCAAACTAGATTCATTCAGTATATTCTGAAAATGATGCTGAAAATTCGTATCCACTTACTGGACAGCTTTACACTGGGAAATTGAGTTTAGGTCGTGAAAAAAACGTTGGTGAGAGAGTTGTCAAAGACTTTGTGGCACCGTACAAAGGATCCGGTAGAAACAAAACAATGGATATTTATTGCACTCTTCCATTGGCAAAATCTTTACTATCCTGGAACTTGACAATTATTGAAACTTTGAAGAAATATAAGGCATATATTCACCAGCAATGAGAAAGTAACCATGTGCAATTATGTGCCAAAAAAAAGGCAGTCATTATGCTATCATCATTGCAACATGAAGCAAACATTAGTAATAGCGCAAAGAAAAAACCCGAAATTATTGAGTTTTACAACTGAAGAAAATCTGGAGTGGACACTGTGGATAAAATGCTTAGTAGATATACTACAAAAAAGATCTACTCAGAGATGGCCTCTAACATTTTTCTATAATATTCTCAAAGTCGCCTGCCTTGCAGCATATATTCTGTATAATGAGAATAATAAAATGCTTGCTAAAAGGTCACATGAACGGCGACTATTTTATCGGCAATTGGGCATTTATTGAAAGTCGTTCGCAGAATGCACAAATCATGAGGCATTTCATAACGAAAGTAGCGATTGAATCTTTTTAAATTAATTTAATTTAAAAAACGTCGCAGAACTTGAAAAATATGTTCGGTGTGTGAGAATTCTATCTATGATGAACACTGTATTACAACGACGACATGTAAAGAGTGTGCGAAATAATTAAATGTACTTTTATTCTTGTGTGGCATTGTACTATTATAAAAAGTAAATATAAATAAATGCATAATCGAAAAAAAAATTCTTACAATGGTTTTCTTACCTACTATCTTTGCTATTGTTCATAATATGAATTGTTTTAATAAACAAAATTACAATTACAATTATATATTTTAAAGTCGAATTACCTCAATACTTTAATAAGCGTTACTTTAGTGTGTATAAACCAGGTATGGATACATAATAGCTCTAGTGGATACCCGGGTGCCTGGATATTGAACGAAGGAGGTATCAAGTTTGATAGTTAATAACTGTGATTAAATAATTAATTATAAAAAAATTTTACGAAAATTGGATATCAAACTACTTCAATTTGGGGATCCGAACGGTCTTAAAATTTTTTTGAGAAAATCTTAATAAATTCTACCTGCGAAACTGAAATGGATACCTTGGTACCTGGTCATTGACCGGACGGTCGAAAAAAATTTTGTTGCACGAATCGATGCGAAAAGTATGAAAATAAATTTTGAAAGTGACAGGGGAGGTTCCCGATCTTCCTAAAAGAATGTTTCGGACCCATTATTCAAAAAGAAAATTTATTGCACGCATCGATGGGAGTAGGCCGAAAATTGAATTTGAAAGTGACAAGGGGAGGTCCCCGACCCTCCTAAAAGGGTGTTTTGGACCCAGTCTTCGAAAAAAAATGTTGTTACACGAATTGATGGGAAAAGACTGAAATTTGATTTTGGAATCCACAAAAACGTCCCTCCTAAAAGGCTGTCTTGGACCTATTTTTCCGCAAAAAATTTTGCTGCGCGAATATATGGTTAAAGGCCAAAATAGGATTTTGGAAGTGACAGGTGAGCCAACCGACATACATAAATTTGGAAAATATCATACAATTCATACAGTTAAACTGATGCTAGTCTTCAATAAAAAATTCATATTTTCCTGAAAACATAGTACACAGTAAAAATTTTTCCGAAAAATGGGTTCAAAATACCGTTTTAGGAGAGCCAAGAGTCTCCCCTGTCACTTCCGAAATCCATTTTCGACCTTTTCTCATTGATGCGTGGAATAAAATTTTTTTTAAAATGAAGTGCGTAATTATCATAAATTTTTTCTCTTTAGGAACTTCTGAAATATTTTCCTTGGATTTTGTTTTGAATAATCAATCCTAGGTTTTAACCTTTGAAGTTTTTCGCTTAGTGATCCAAGACATTATTTTTGGATTTTCCTCGCTTTTTCAAGCAAATAAAAAATTTTTATAACATTAAAGTATTTAGAAACTTTTATTTTCATGACTTTTTGAATAAAAGTATCAAAGTTTCAAGTTCTGTTTTGAATATTTAAAGATTTAAAAAAAAATAAAAATTGCTGGTATCCATTTTGTATATTTATGCCGATATGAATCATATTGCACTGCAGTAATTTCTCAATCACATACAAATATATTGTAGCGAAATTTGGTTTATGCTAGAAAGTTCTCGAACACCATCTAGCGGCCAAGTGTGGTTTCTATACTAAAAATGATAAACCGAATGGCGCTACAGTACAATATTATCAAAGTCGACAACCGATATAAAATTATCAACGTCGATAAATGCCGTCTAGAAGGTACTGGAAATAACATTCTGAATAGTGGTGGATCGTTTGAGAAAGTAGTGACTTTAGTATAAAAGGTTGTCATTTCAGCTGTCGAGACACAGCAATAGAGTACCACAGTTGATTTTAAGCAAGAAAGTGAAACGGTTGTCTGTACAGTGCCAGATTAATATTAGAGTTTGAATATAGATAAACAAAGCAAATAAACAATTGTACCATAAAAAAAACCATTTGTTAATTAAATAAAGCTTGTGTTTTTGATTGCTACACAATCCAGTGATCAAACTCAGAAAAGTATAAGAGATCGAAATTATCGTAAAAGAGACAGGAAATTTCGTAAAAATATAATTATTGATGTTTGTAATGATTGGCAAAACAATAAAAAGTTTCATCTCTTACATTAAGTTGAAATAAACTCAGGATGCTTGGCCTACCGTAAATTTTAGAAATTTTGTTTACTTTTTTACCTGTGTAGTCTATTAATATTTAGTTGTTCTTTCTCTAAATCCTTTTTCCCCATATTAGCTCGGTTTTCAACCAATGAATGTACTGTTGTTGGAAATTTCTTTCCGGAATATGCATTAGCAGATGATCTAGTCGTGTCCAACTCAACACTATTGATATCATATGAACTGAGTTTCGTTTTATTAATACGCATTTTCTTAAGTTCCATGACATTTTTTTTCCTGACAAGATGTAGAACTATCTCTTCCTTCACTTTTCTTAAATGTAAAAGCTTATTCCACTCAAGTTCCTTCGTTTGAATCATTTCACTAATGGCTTGTATTTCCAATAGTGTTTGCGTTATTTTATGCTCAATTTTTCCAGTAGTATCACTGGATGATCTCACAATGCTTTCAAGAGCCTTATTGTGTTTGGGAAATAATTTATTGATTTCTTTATGAAGCATAACATTATTTATAATATCGGTTTCAGAATCAATATATCTGTCATTTGATTTAAATAACGTTGGTGACATGGAACGAGACCTTTTAACGATTTTTGGTGAGCCATTCTGAAAACAAAAAAAAATAAAATTTATAAAGCTACTATATTTATATACCTAATCAATAATTTTTCTTCGTTAACTAAATTATGGAGTGTTATCTGGTGCGCACGGTGAGAGTTCTAGCAACAGAAGTAGGAAGAATCTGAAGTGAATAGCTTAATTCGATCGAGAAAATAAATTTTGAGGCGTCTTGTAGTAAGTTTTTATTTATGTCACGTTCAAATTTATTCCCCGCTAAAGAATCGGCCTTATTATGAATGAACACTCTCGGAATTTTTTCTCGAAATCACTTGTTAGCCATCGCAAAAATTTTTTTCTGAAATTTAAAAAAATCACTGGAATGTGAGGTTATGGGAAATAATTTTCGGAGGGAATATTTTGAACTTTGCTGCAAAAATTTATTTTCCAATTCTTTAATAGGTAACTTAAAGAGCAGAAATATAAATGTTAAAATGCATTTTTATTTTAAAGAAATATTTCTAAAAATTGGCTAATATGGCCAAAATTTCGAACTCATTCCATTGATTGGTACAAGAAAATTTTTTCAAAATGGGCAAAAATCGGACAGTTTTTGGATCTAGGCCATGTCTGATGATGGCTTTAATCCAATTTCGACCTCTTTTCGTTCACTGGTGCAAAAAAAAAAAATTCGGAAATGGACCAAAACAAGTTTTTACGCATAATAATGAATCAACGTAAGAAAGATTCCAGTGAAAATAATATTACTGACAATGAAAAAACAGTTTTTTATGTATACTAGTTAAAAATCAACATAAAAAATTATTGGAAAATAATAGTTATTGGCAATGGAAAAACATTTCTTTTGCATAAGAAATGTCACAGGAAAAATTTTGCGTTTTGATTTTAAATTATAAAAAACCAAAACTATTTCATATTTTTTTCTTTTATAATTAATAATGGCTAATATTCCGAACATCTATAGCTAAAAACTAATTATATACATTTTTTTTTCATAAAAACACCTTACTTTTCTTACCGCCCTTCATTAAATTTTGCACAGTTGTTTCATCGACAGTACGGTAATTTTTTCCATTTAACTTTGAAGTCTTGTAAGTTTTTTGCAGTCTTACCATTCGTTCGAAACTTTCTTTTCATTAGAGCTCTCAATTGAGCGAAGCTCTGGGCAATTCGGCGGATTTGCTATTTTTGGTACAAAATTGATCTTTTTGCTTTGATGCCATTTCATTGTAGCTTTAGAGTAATGAGAGGTTGCTAAATCAGGCCAGAACATCATTATACACGAATAAATAGTATAAAACGTTTTTCGAGGCACTCGTTATGCTTTGCGAGGCACTCGTTATGCTTTGCGTAACAAAGGAGCTGCTTCTGAGGCCACAGGTGCATATGGCCTGCCAAACCATATATTGCATCGGAAAATTTTTTCACTTTGAATTTATTAGATACATGCCCCTTCATCGGTGACGTATCATATGCGTGCTCAGGTAGCTGCTTAAAATCTGGTTTAGCGTAAGTTTCGTCGGACATAACGCAGTAATCCAAGTTAGTCAGATACCTACCATACAATTTTCGGGCTTGCATCTGAGCCATCAACTGCTTCTCATCAGAACGGCCTGGTACTGTTTGAATTCTATGTATATGGTTCAACTTACTTTCCTCCTATATATTTCGTTAAGTAGATTTTGTTGCAACTGCTATAGCCGCCATATCTCGCACTGAGATGTTAGGATTCTGCTTAAAAAGACGCTTCACCTTCGCCGCTACCTTTGGGTTAGAAAATTCTCGTTTTCTGCCTGAACCATTTTTTCGGGAAACAGGTAAACCCTTCTTATATTAAAAAATAACCGTGAAGACAGTTCTATCTGATGCACTAACTATTTTTGCTGTAGCTGAATATTTTAACTCTGGATTTTGCAGGAGTGTGGACAAAATCAGTTTGCGGACTTTTTGTTTCTTGCTACAAACCTTTGTCGTTAGAAGTGCTATCTTCAAATGTTATACATCATATTAAACGACCGTTAATATAGAACAAACAATACGTACTTCTAGACTTATAAGATTATCAGGTAAACTAAAATTTTAAAAAATAAAAACGCAAGTTTTTTCTGGGACGCCCTTTGTTATGAATCAACGTAAAAAAAAGTCCATTGGAAAATAATAGTTTCTGGCAATGGAAAATCAATTTCTTATGCATAAAAGCTATGAATCAACGTAAGAAATATTTATTGAAGCTAATAATTATGAACAATTTAGATAATATTTCTTACCAATAATAACTAAAGAGCAATTTAAAAAAAACTTATAAAAGTTACATCCCTGGTCAAAATCAAATTAAAAATAGCACAACTGCATAGTTTTTTGGCAAAAATTCAAAGAAAAAAAGGCATTGCAGCTGGAAGGGGAGATTACATTCCTAAAATCTTTACGATTGCAAATTTTCCCACTCCAGAAGGAAATATCAATTCCCATTTGCCTCGATTGATTCATGATGAGTCTGAATGAAAATAAAAAATAAATAATGACTCATCCTCCTTTAAACGTAGGCTGGTTCAAATAATTAGACAATGTGTAAAAAATCAATATAAAAAGCAATAACTCGCCAAGGATCATTAATGCAAAGAATCGAAAACGATTCGAATGTAAAAAATAATTTTAAACTACATATGGCAGGGGTTGCCAACTTGTATGTGCCTAAGATCGACTTTTTATCTCAAAAACTTGATAATTTTTATTAATCGTGCTCAAGTTTTGTACTATAAAAAATGCTCAGTCTGCTACTATGATCGACCAAATATTGCTTCGCGATCGACCGGTCGATCGCGATCTACTTGTTGGCCATACCTGACATATGATGTATGTTAAACTAAATAATTTAAGGGATAAGCAAACATCAAACAAAGAGCTGCGAGAGGAAAATACAGAATTAAAAAACTCAAAAAACTAAGCCATACAAATATTTCATCAAGACTTGCCTGTTGATGTTTCTGATGATCAAATTGAAAGATCCTACGTTAAAGATGATATTTAAAACAAAATCAGAACACATGAGTTTTTCACTAAATATGCTGAGGCTTTGTTTATAAAAACGATAAATATAAAAATAGTGAAAGGTTAGGTATCTTTCGCTTCCAGCGGGAAATATGCTATAATTATCACCGATAAACAGTAGGCCACTCTTTGTGGACCACTTTGTAGGTAGTTTGCCCTCATCTCTATATACTATGTTGCTATATAATAAAGTCAAATTGTCTACCTTGATGAGCTGCCTACAAGTATGCAAAATTTTCCCAAGAAACAAAAAACCGAAATGGATTTTATATTCAATTTTTACTTTTGCTGTTTTGATCTGCCTTCTACAGAAATGTTTTAACTGTTTTTTTGGGCTTCGGCGGTAGTAATATAAAAGAAAAACTATTTTTTTATGTTTCTGTTTCAATTTTTTATTATTTAACTATCTTCAGGGACTGAAAAAAACAATTATACAGAAAAAAAATTTACAAAACATTACTATCATGAACTAAAAATAAATTACCAATTGAGAAATTGAAAAAAATTGTATTCGTCTGTACGTCTTATTGTTGTGTTGTACTCTCGTTAACTGTTTTCTCTTTCAATCAAATGTTTGTAAATATTTGTCTTGTGTCGGTCTTTTTTTCCCAATGTTCTAAATTTATTTATTAATATATAATACATGTACATAAAACATTCGCCATTTCTATTGAAAGGCATTTTTCGCGTGTGAACAACGTGATTTTTCAAGATGATTCTGCGCATTGTCATAGGGCGCAATTGAAAAGCATTAATGTTTTGTAAATCCATATTTTGTACTCAATAATAACCCAAAACTTTCATCATTTTCTTCTTCTTTTACAGGTAAAGAATTACTTGAATGAACTTGGCATTTCAACTTTATTGTGGCCAGGCAATAGTCCCGATCTAAACCCCAATGAGAATCTTACGCCCTCTAATTTACGCGAGTTAGATAGAATAATTCAAAATGTTAGGTACGAAGGCATTTCGCAAGATCTTTTGAAAAAATTGATCTCTTCCATGCCGCAACAAGTTATGGCGGTCATAAAAGCGAAGGGAGGAACAACAAAATATTAACATCATATAGTGGTTTTCCGCCCTACAGCAAAATGTTTTCAATAAAATTGTTTGCTCTCTGATCCTTGTATAGATTTTTGAACCGATAAAAAATTTTTGTTTGTTTGTCTGGATTTTACTGTTCGCCACTTTGTCTGGATTTCACTGTTCGCCACTGTACATTGTGAGCATAAAAAATGCAACTGCGAGCACTGAGACACAAAATATGCGATATCTTTAAAAAAAATTATGTTAGAGTATTATAATTTTATATGTACATGTAGGTGATCCCTCACGTTCCTGAATTAAGTTTTTGTTGAATTATTTGCATCCAGTATCCTGTATTGCATCAAATTACAAGACAACCTTAAAATTTAAGCGAGCAAAAAAAATCCAACGCGTCGAATTTCAATTTATTTTAATAGTTTGAGTATTCTTACAGAAGAATATTTTAGCTTAAACTAATGCTTAGTGGCATTACCATTATTGGCGATGACTGCACGATGTCTGAAGGGCATAGGACTCACTCAGGACATTAAAGTCTCCATGGATATTTTATTCTAATCTTCCTGAAGGAGTTTTACCAGGTTCTTTACATTGGAGGGGTTTTCTTTATCACATCGCGATCTACTAGCTCCCATAGATTCTCTTTGGAGTTGAGGTTCACGAAATACAACATCTTGCCAAGATCGACAAATCATGTTGACGGTCAAAAATGATCCAAGGACGACAGTAGTAGATTTTGCTGACTACATGAATAAAAAATTGGCATTCTCATTGGTGTTCGTACAGTTAGGCGGTGGTTAAATAAAGTAAATATATAAAAAACGTTTGTTAGCAGAGTCAATAAAATAGCGGCTTATATTTGCAAAGCGGTATATTCATTGGACAAGCGTACAATGGGATAAGGTATTACGGAGCGATTAAAGCAAGTTTATTTTGTTCGGCTCCGATTGAATAAATTATGTACGGAAGCTCCCAAGCCAACGTTACTATCTTAAAAACCAACTACCCATGGTTTGGTTTGAAAAAATGAATGAGGATAAAAAATGATATTTAACTATTCCTCGTTCTAAGGTGCCATCTCCCGTAATGGAGTTAGTCAAAATAAATGAAATCATAAATACAATAATAAAAATTTAATGGAAGCAGATGATTCAATAAAAATTTACTTCAGGAACGTGATACTCTTACATAATTTTTTTCAAAGCTATCGCATACTTTGTGTTTTAGTCACCGCAGTTGCATTTTTTATGCTCGCTACTGTGGCTTGTTAGCGTTTTTCCAAATGAGTTGAATAGGGGATTCGGGAGAAATTTTTGATGTACAATCATTAAAGGAATATCATTTAGCTTTTTTGCTTCATATTTAGTTTTTGCGTTTGGTATTTTATAAAGTATTCTATTTGTTGAATCATGTTATTTTTAAAATCACGCCAAAAGTCATGTTTTATTTTTTGAAGCCTAGCCAAATAATTATTCCACCAGTAGTTATATTAACAATACGATTTTCCTGACGATTTATTAGAAGCAGAAATAATTAATTTGGAAAAAATACCCACATCTTTGCTGATGTTACCAGACATTGTAAAATTTTTGCTATTAATGATATTAAGACTTATTACATTGAACTTGCAGTCATTTCGCAAAGACCCATATGATCGTAAAATTTTTACTTAATTGATCAATGCTTTTTATTCAACAAACATGACAAAGATAACAAATGGAACAATTTATTAATAATTGGTGACATATGTTTCGGCTATTACCACATATATACACATTCTCATATGTATATACATAGCCTCATCAGACCAGTTTTTGGTTAATGTTGTACATGGAATCGAACCCCTGACCGTTCTTGAATTGCAACTTTATTTTTGACGGTCGCTCTTAGCACTTGAATTGTTGGCGAAATGACTACAAGTTCAATGTAATAATTCTAAATATAATAAATTATCAGTCGCTTAAACTAATTTTCAATTAATGATATTTTTAAATTTATGCTAATCGGCGGCTTTTTCAATTATAAATTTTCTTTTAAAAGTACGAATCGGAACTATATTGTTATTAAAAGTAATATCAATCCATACAGGGAAGTAGTCGCTACCATGAAGTTGGGAGTCTATACGCCAAGAGGCTAGTGGAATGATGTTAGTGGTTCAGAAAGACATGACGACACTAGTTAAGTGTTGTCATTCAGTAATACAAGGCTGGTTTGTTGAAGAAAAATTTATATTAAGTTACCTATTGCGTTTGATACGGGTGAAACCGATAGAGTACTATGTGCATTGAAATCGTCAAGGAACAGGCAAGGTGTTGTTGTATTACTAAGAAGTGATTGAATTTCATAAATAGAGATAGGGTTATTAGAAGGAATATAAACTGAAATGATTGTAAGGTTAATACTTATTTGACGATATCATTGTTTTTGTAGCGCAAATATTTTGGTTATGTGATATTTTTTTAGAATGCGATTCCTTTTTCAATAAAGATTGCTGTCCCGTCCTTAGCGTTACTACCAGTATCTGTGTTTTTCAGGACCACATTGCAGTTCCTTAGATTTATATTTATTGATTTCAAATGTGTTTCTTGCAAGGTTAATTATATCTGAAAAACAGAAGTTAATGATAAGACTTAGTTCGTGAAGGTTGTTGTGGTAACCATTCAAGTTCCACTGAAGGATTTTGAGGACCATATTATTATAACCAATAACTAAAAAATGTACTTTTTGATAAATATAGCCAGTATATTTAGCAGTTAATTCATTTCATTATCATTAACATTGTTTTCACCTAATGCCATGCGGCGTGATGTAATACTTTTAGGAAGTTGAGTTTTGCTTGATGAAAAGTTTTTTACTGAATTTAATTGTAATGGATTCGTCTGTTATAGACTGTAGTGAGTTTGGTTGAGATAGGAAGGATTTTGGAATCGTTGAATTTTCTATAATTGTTTTGATAATATGTACTTGTGTGGATTTATTATTGAGTTGTGGTATGATTTGTGGCTGTGTTTTCTTTTCTATCGGGTTTATAGATTGTGAGACGTAGCTTTTGGTAACTGTGGGTTTTTCAGTTTTGCTAGAGTTATTTTGAATATTTTGAGAATTATGGATTCGCTCTTTTTTTTTCTTGAGGTATATCAAAGAGTGGTTTAGTATCGTTAACCATTTTAGTGGCTTCTATGAAAGAAAATTTTTTATTATTTTTGTTTTGAGAATATTTTGTCTTTTTTGAATACTTGTACAGTGAAATTGTTAGTTATTGATGTCAGTTAACACATTCAATCTTTAAGCATGGAGAAGGTTCTTGAGTTCACAAACTTTACATTTTTCCTCGAACTTGCAAAATTTTATTGTGTGGCCTAATTCAAAACAATTTTTGCATGGCATAGGGCTTGGAATATATGGTTCTAAATACTTTAAAATTAAGAAAGCCAATTTTTAATTCTTTAGGTACCTCATATTTATTGAATGAATCTATTTCGTGATTTTATGTACATCGACACGGCTTTGTCGGCAAGACCTTCAGCAATTCCTTCGACAGGTAAGACTCGTAGAGGATGAGCATATATTGTTCCTTTTAAAGTGGTAAGAGAGTAGGATGAATTTCAACAGAAATGGGGCATATATTTGCCAACTGGAAATTACCATCCCTAGTGTATTTGATTTTATTTGGCACAGTTGTAGATATTCATTCTGAAGCCTTAGAATAAAAAACAATATTGAAAGATTGCAAAAGTTTGTCTGGAATTTTGCTTTTGATTAGAATAAGTTTTGGACAGTCCTTATTGTTTGAAAGTCTAAGTGGTTGTTGATATTAACCTTTTTTCTCTTTTTCGAAGGATTACTTTCGAGATCAAGAAAAAGTGGTAGTTTCCCCTTGGAATGGGTGGCATGGCTGCCAAAACCTCGGAAAGACTACAGTGGTAAACAAGTTTGCTTAACAACTAACAATCGATCACAATAACGGATCGCGAACTAACACCGTACAAAATGAATCACGTGTTATGTATGAAGTTGAAAAGGAATAGACAAAAGCAAAACAAAGCAAAAGAAACTAGTGTCGACCGTTCTCTATAAGCTCAAAATTAAAATGAAATATAAACATACAACTAATATATAAAATTGAGAAAATAAAAGGAGCTTCATTTTTAAAGATGAGTTTTTATAATTTCTAAAACTGCACGTTTAAACTTGAAAGAGAGTTTCAAAGTTTTAAAACGCTAACAAAAAACATTCTAAAAGATGTAACATATTTATAACTTGGCAATACCAAGTTATAGGTTCTAAATTATTGTTAAAACTGTAGTTTCTTGTATGAATATGAAAAAATTTTTGTGTGAATAAGATTATGAAAAAAATTAAATTGCGAAGATTTAATAAAGCTGTGAGACTACCATTTAGTATTTTTATCGCGAAAAAAGAGATGTGCTTAAGCTTGCGTTTAGAAAACTCATATCTTGCGCAATTATTCACAGCTAATTGTAACTTTCGTTGAGAGGCAGAGTCTAAGTTACCATATACTACTTCGCTAAAATTGATATCAGGAATTACAAATGTCTTTACTAAGTTCAACTTAGTCTCCTGAGGAACAAACGCAGCCGTAAGCTAGTTTCCTTAGTACGTAATATATCTTACCCACAATGTAGTTAATATGACTAGAGCAGATTTACAACTGATTTTAAATCCAAGACATTAACAGAGAAATGTTAAGGCGACGCAAAAGTCTATTTGGATAGGGACAAAATAGAATTGCCCAACATTTCCAAATTAATCAGGGTGCAAGAACCGGACTAACAGGGTTTGATAGAACGCGGAACAACGTTTAAAACGAGATATCACTTTAGTGCAGTTTCTGATTTTCTGCATGCGAATCTGTATGCCAAAATCGGTGATTTTTTTGGTCAAAACTTAACAGTCATCTGGCCACTGACCAGTCGATTTTGGCTGTGCTCCAACCGCACCCACAGTGTTCGATTAAACACGGAACTACGTTTAAAACGACATATCACTTTATTGCAGTTACTGATTTTCAGCATATGAATATTTATGCCAAATTGGTGTTTTTTTTGGTGAAAACCTAACATGGTCATCTGGCCACTGACCAGTCGATTTTGGCTGTGCTCTAACCGCACTCACAGTGTTCGATAAAACACGGAACTACGTTCAGACGACATATCATTTTAGTTTAGTGGAGTTTCTGATTTTCTGCATGTGAATATGTATGCCAAAATTTGTAATTTTTTTGGTGAAAACCTAACATGGTCATCTGGCCATTGACCAGTCAATTTTGGCTGTGCTCCAACCGCACCCACAGTGTTCGATTAAACACGGAACTACGTTTAAAACGACATATCACTTTATTGCAGTTTCTGATTTTCTGTATGTGAATCTTTATGCCAAAATTGGTGATTTTTTGATGAAAACCTAACATGGTCATCTGGCCACTGACCAGTCGTTTTTGATTGTGCTCCAACCGCACTGAAAAGGTTCGATAGAACACGGAACTAAGTTTGAAATAAAAGTTTTAACTCGAAGTAATCGAACGCATTTCTTTTTGATCCAGCATAAAACATGTGTTTAAAGTGATAATAAACAAAAGTGAGTACCTAAAACTTTGTGAAAAAGACGCTAATCGTATGCAACCGAATTTAGGCAGTGCACTAATTACATTTAATGAGCGTAATCAAAACAATAACTGAAAAACAAAATTTGTAAATAACAAAAGAAAATAGTGCCGGCGGAGTGCTCTCCACCAGCAGATCGCCGAAACTCTCACACTTATCCTGGTCTTTTCGCGAAAACTCGCACAGCTACGTCTTACACAAAACCTGATGATCTCACCACGCATGCGCGTCAGCTTCTCACTCATCCAGCGATCAATGCCCACCTACTCATATGCTGCAAAGTTATATACTCTCCGAGAATGCGCACCTTTCACTTCTCACATGGAGCGCACAATGTAATTTTCCTTAATCTTCTGCAATTTAAAAAAATTTCTTAACAACGTTAAGTCTTTAACCGCCTTAAATTACCGCGCTTTTTAATATAAAATAAAACAAATTATTTAAATTTTAAATTTATATTTGGATGCATTTCGACTCTATTTGAGTCATCCTCAGCATAAAACAATTTAAAGACTAAACAAACCATAAATATACAAAGTTGAGTAATGCTTAATTCGTATTAAATGTTATTGCATATACATTCAAAGCATAAAACAAATAACTAAGAGCAAATGACAAACGGTAGTGGAAGACAAAGTTAAAAATTAGAAACTTGCAACAGCTGTTATGTATGACAAGCAAATACAATGCATTCAATAAATAAATAAGAAACAAAGTTTAACATAAATATGTACAGAAGTTACGCCAAAAACAAAAACAACGAACCATAAAAGCTGGAAAAGCTTTATTCTTTAGTTTTTAAGTAAGCCAAAAAGGGATGACTTGATCGGAGCTTCCATCGTGTTCATAATTACGTTGTTGTTCTTATGCATGTAAATGCTTTCATAGGCATCCAAGCTTTTTTCTTCTCTGATGTGTTTTATTAATTTAAGGTTTTCTTTGCTAAAGCTATGTAAGTTTTCAATTGCATGTAAAGCTACAGCTGATTTATTTAAACGTTCGTACTTTATGTGCGCTATGTGTTCGTTGAACCTCGTCTCTATGTTCCATTTAGTTTGTCCATAATATTTTTGTTCACACTCATTGCAGCTAATTTCGTAAATACCCGATTTCTTCAAAGTTTCTGTTTTGTCTTTAGTGGATCCCAATTCGTTCCTTAACTTATCATTTGAAGCAAAAACTAAGTCAATATTTTGTTTTTTAAATACTTTTTTTAATTTATTTGTGATTAAAGGTGCAAAATGCAATTTTATATTTTTGTCTGTAGCAACCGCTGATTTAAAGTTGTCAAATTCTGTCTTCTGATTATTTTAGTTTGCTTTTCAAACCATTCTGTTGATAATTTTGCTATTAAACCCATTTAATTCAGCTACATGTTTGATATAATTTAGTTCAGAAATGTAATTATTTATATTTAAAGGCAAATTAATAAGTCTAAATATCATAGAGTTAAAAGCAGCTTTTTTATATTGTGGTGGACAAAAAGAATCACTAGGAATAAATCTAGGTACGTTGGTAGGTTTTCTATAAACAGCAAAGGACAATTTATTATCCACATCTCTATTGACTATAACGTCTTTTGATGTTGTTGCTCTATTCCCCCAGCATTCCCATACACGAAACTTAAGAATTCCTAAAAGAATGGCTGAATGAAAGAGAAGACGATGAAAAGAAAAAAGAACATATTTCAAAGCGGCCAAATTGTGTATGGAATATAATTGTTGCCAATTTTTGAACAAGTTTTATAAAGTTAATGATGGCACAACAATGGGAAATTCTTTATCTCCGTTTTTAGCGGAATTGTTCATGGCAAGATTCGAATATGATCTAGATTCTCAAGGATTGCTACCAAAGATTTGGTTCAGATATGTTGACGATATTTTTGCTACCATTAATGTTAATAAGATACATGATTTTTTAAATCTTCTCAACTCAAAGTGGCCAACAATTAATTTTACATATGAACTAGAAAAAGAAAGAAAATTACCTTTTCTAGACGTTATAGTCAATAGAGATGTGGATAATAAATTGTCCTTTGCTGTTTATAGAAAACCTACCAACATACCTAGATTTATTCCTAG